>DWON01011129.1:0-10366 GCA_018251015.1 Phocides pigmalion okeechobee
TAACCCGCCGTAAAGCAACATGTTCTTCATGTATTGTGTTTCGGTTGGGGAGGTGTGGTTGCTGGATACACACTATTAGAGGCGTCCATCTTAGTCCTCAAGAGTAGGAACGCATCCGCGTCCATCCTTAAATAAAACTTCATTTCTGTTTGAGATTGGACGTGGTTGTCCATAGGCTGCAGTGACCATAGGTAGCCTGCATGCCCGTCTCTTACTCTTTCGCAACAGAAAAAAAAAGTTTTTTTTGTTGAAGTTATACTTGTTTTGACATTCAAAATTTATAGCTACTGTCATTTTTATATCCCACTTTGGAGGTCTTGACTATACCCTATCATATACTACATACCATAATCAAAGAGTCCATGTTTTTTTGTGTTTGGATAATTTTGAGCAGTTAAAAAAATCCAATTTTTTTATTTATTTTTTGTTTTTTATAGCAAATGTTACGTTTTAATGGCGTGCCTCCACAATAGAAGCCCTGGCTATTGTAAGTGTACACACCTGTATTTTACGTACAAATCTGTATGGATTACGGTAGAAAAACAGTGCTGTGTTTACGTCAGCGCTACAAGACCAGGTGCGGACATTACGTCTGTGTATTCATAGATGATACACCGATGCTAACAAATACAATATTTCAGTGAATTGTCGGCGCATCTTCAGTTTAAAGAAATAAGCTCCAATTTAGGACCGCCTCCCATAACACTGAGCTAATATATCATCGCCGCAGTTAACACCACGTATCATGTGGCCGGCATAATCCCTTATTACTCTGCTCTTACAAAAAAAGTCGCACTCGCTAAGCTCCTTCCAGTCTCTCTAAGCGCACGTTAGAAAGAGCTTATCCAAGTTGTAGAGGCATTGAGATCCTGAGCTTTCCAGTGCAAAGTTTTGGATTTAAAAGGATTGAAGTCTATTTCCAACCATCGATAGCCTCTTGTATTTAAGAACAACCACAAACAAACCACTGCGTACATTCTGCATAATCCAAGGGCGGAGGGCCTAACGAACTTAACGGGCTATAGTAGACTTAAAAGTCGTTATAGGGAGGAGTGAAAAGAAATCCGGCTCGAAGGACCAGAGTCTGCAGCTAATTTCTACGATTTAAATAACTTTCCATGGATTAAAACTAATCAACGAGTTGGGAGTCTTTAGAAATATTTCAATCGAACGTAAAACTTAATCGTAAGTTTTTTTAACGCATAATTATAAGAAAAGCTAAGGCGGAATGCCTTATATTATTAGTTATAGACAATTTCGTCTTTTACTTTACCCCCTTCTATATAAATTTTTAACTCCTATTTTTACAAAATTCCTTTCTTTGTGCTCTTGTATTAGAGATTTGTATTTAGGAAACCCTTATAGGGTCTTCGGGTTTATAACCATCTTCAACAATAACTGTAAGGTTCAACTGCGTATCGTGTACTACAAAACACGTAAAAAAAATTTCCACTGGCGGTCACCCATCCAATTCCCGATCACGCTCGACGTCGCTTAACTTTTCTGTACGTCTGAGATATACACAAACCGCAAGCTACGCCGCTTCAATAGAATTATTCCCACCTATACCTTTGCACCATCGACAATTACAGACGCAAGTGCATAATGAGGCGTCGCCATTAGCCGCCATTGTCGGGTGGCGCTCGACGCGAGATCCCTGGGTCCGGGGATACCCGGCCGCCACTTCCATTGAATGCAATGCATTTGCGGAGGCGTTTTGTGCGAGCACTCATTCAAATATACAACGTACGTGGTGACAACATCCATACCATTAAATTGTTTATTTGAAAAGATTTTATTAGATATTAATTATATATGACGGGGAAAAGGATGGCCGAGGGCGACCGTCGTCATCTTCCGGATTAGACTACAGTTCTAACAATGATATAATAATATTTGTTTAACAATGGAACGGGCAAAACTTTAGAAATTACATTACTTAATACTTAATTTAATTATATAAATGCAATATTAATTGTAGCGAATTATTCAGGTGTAAAACAGGCCAGCCACGATTTCATCTTTTAATATACATTTATTTTTTTCTTATGTGGTTATAAAAATGACTACTATGTGAGATGTCGTAAAAAATATCAACTTTTATATATTTGTAATAAGATCTCTTATCGTGAATATACGTCATATTATATAAGCACCTGCATCATACTTTGAAAGACAGTAACACAAAAGCACGGATCAAAAGGCAGAAAATCGTTGCATCTCGAGGCAGCGGATCGAGCTGGATTTCGACACGACAGCGGCTGAGTGTTTGAGAGGCCTTTAACGCGGCTGTCTTTACACCTTTCCAAAACGTCTATGTGCCCTTGCAATGGTTAAAAAAAATACGCCGTCGCTAGTCCCCGCAGTTATAATAGGCACCTAATGGATGCCGGCGCGACACATTCATCGAGTGAAAGCGTCGCAAATAAGAGCACGGCGGCGTTCGCGCCCAAATTATAGCGAGTACGCCCTGTGTGGACGGGGTAGGGGGGCGCAGGGCTGTCTTAGTCCATATAATACTGTATCGAGATACTATGTCCTACTGTTGAACAGGTTTTTCCTCTAAGAATGATATTTAGTCTCAAATAACACGGCGTCGTGTTCGCGCCCAAATATAGCGAGTTCGCCTACCTGTAAAGGGGGCAGATATTATAAATCTTAGACTTGACCATCAATTTATTACTGTGCCGCTGTTGAGTAAGGCTTTCGTTTCAGAACGAAAAGGCTTAGGCTCAAATAAGAGCACTGCATCGTGTTCGCGCCCAAATTATAGCGAATACACCCTCCGTGGACGGGGTAGGGAGGCGCAGAGCCGTCTTAGTCCATATAGTTTGGTATCAAGTTTTCACTGTTGAGCGCGGGTTTCCTCTAAGAATGAGATTTAGTGTCAAATAACACGGCGTTGTGTTCGCGCCCAAATTATAGCGAGAACGCCTGTATAGGCAACAAAGAGCGTTAATGTTAGTCCTTTAGTAACGAGATATGACAATCCCAGTGTTGAGCACAGGTTCTCTTTTTTTTTATGATGAAAGAGTAAGAAACGGGCATGCAGGCCACCTGATGTTAAGTGGTCACTGCAGCCCATGGACAACCACGTCCAATCTCAAATAGAACAGAAGTTCTATTTAAGGATGGACGTGGATGCGTTCCTACTCTTACTACTAACATGGTCGCCTCTAATAACGTGTATCCGGCAACCACACCTCCTCAACCGAAACACAATACATGAAGGACATGTTGCTTTACAGCGAGTTATGAGGGTGGCGGTGGTATCGCCCCGGGCGAGCTCTAACGGCTCTACCACCTTTTAAAGAGTGGTTCTCTCATAAGAATTAGTCCTAAATAAGAACACGGAATAGTGCTCGCTCCCAAATTATAACAAGTACGCTTTTATAGACGGTGTTCATACATGGGGGGACCGATAAAAGATAATTTGTAAATCATTACATTACTTTAACATGTCATCAGCTGACAATTCTTAAGTTGATTAATTATTATTTTCATTTATAATTATTTTAATGCATATCGAAAATAATATTTAAAATATTTTCAACACGATCTTATACTACTCATACCTCATTAAAGGAGGCTGAATTACATTAAAGGCTTTACAGGCTAAGACAGTTCTTAAATTGAAAACATTATAACATTTTAATTCGAGCTAAAATTGTACTTACTTAGTTTTACCTGGCAACCGACGATACACTTTATAGAATTTAACGAGAGTTGACGGTCATTAGGACATAGCGGATCCAGTAGAGTACAACGAACCACTCGAACAGATAGCGTCAACTTGTGCGCGCTCTACATTGGCTTTGTCTCCGTGTTACATGCCTGGCGATGTTCTCCACAATTTATTTACCTTAAGGGAGCCGCCGCACTAGACCGTATTACGATACATATTATGGTAAGCCAAGACGATGCCAGGAAAGTGTCATGCAAAAAGAAAAATAACATTGTTTTGTTATTTGATATCGTTTCAATAGGGGGACGTCCTACTCTTATCTGCTACTCTTACCCTGGGGTTACCTACGGGTCGCGGGGGGGGGGGGGTTGGTTGGAATGATTCGGGCCCCCGGGGTTCCCTCTTTGCTCGGGCTTTTTCTCAAGCCCCCCCCCCCCCCCGGACGAAACCTGGTATCGTTTCTCTCAAATTTAATTTTCTTCACAATATATCAATTACTTTAAAGAAGCCGCCTCAGTACACCGTACCATACCATGAACGGGTTATGAACGTGTCATAAAAAATGAAAAGCAACATTGTTTTTTTTTTAATTTTATATCATTTTTCTCAAATTTAATTGCGAATCGATATCTCGCGTATTTTCAACACACAAACGCAAATAAAATATCTAGTTCAACGAAATTTCCATTTTATTACAATTAAGCATGAAAGTTATATAATAAAAAGAGAGAGAAACAAAACGAGAGGGAGAAAGAGAGTGCGTTGTGTACGCGTGCGAGGATCAAGATTCCTGCTCGAATCTTGTACAAAACAAAGTTTAACTAAACAAAATAAAAATACAATAAAAACAAAATTGATTACTGCATCGCTGCCTAACAAGTTTTACTTGTTTACATAGTGTAAAACAAAGTCGCTTCCCGCCGTCTGTAGGCTTAGATCTTTCAAACTACGCAACGGATTTTAAAGCAGATTTTATCAATAGACAGAGTTATTTAAGAGGATGGTTTATATGTCTAATACTTATAGTATTTAACTGCGGATTTCAAAGATTTGTATTGTGATATCGTAAATTAAGAAATAATAATACGTATGTTACAAGAGATAAGATGTAGTGGGCTGAATGTTTTAAGAAAAAAATAGAAAAAATGCGAAATAAACGAGACACGGCGCGGTGGCCACTCGACTACGGCGAGGACGGGGGTAACGTAACCTGCGATTCTGTAATAATTAGAGGCGGTGCCGGCGGCGCGTGCTCAAGTGTCTAAACCTCGGCGCGAGGCTAAAGTTGAGGAAATAACAGTTTTTAGGGATCCCCACTTCAATTTATTGCGAACGGAAACAACTAGATTGGTAGACAGGCCTTTGATTAGGAGACGTCCCTAGTTATGTCTCGTTACGAAGTACATAAACTTTTATCAACATATAACATAGCAGACGATAGCCGATTAGAAAACATGTCTAGTTATAATATCTCGTTACGAACTTCACAAACTACTTATTAACATAGAAAGTAGCAGACGATAGCCGATTACGAGACATGCCTAGTTACAACATCTCGTTAGGAAAATTACAAACTTTTATCAGCACAACATAGCAGACGATACCAGATTAGGAGATATGTTATGTTACTTACGTTATATTACACGTAAATATTTTTGACTTAAAGGTCGAATATTCCAATTGAAGCGGTAGGCGTGATTTGAAATTAATAATGCGGAATTTAAAACATTTAGCCGTGACTACGAGCCGGCTCCTCTGATCTGATCATTTGCAAAACAATTACGTGCGCATGGATTTAAAATCAAAATATTTTTATTCAAAATAGATTCTTTACAGAACTATTTTGAACGTCAATAAACTACCACCGACTCGTAAGGTGTTCGTTCGTTTTGGAGAAGAGTCGGCGAAAGAAACTCTAAAACACACATCTTTTCCATGTTTGAAAATGTAATGTACATATAATAAGTTAAATGAATAGAGAAAAAATATTTTAAACTAATATTATTAATATTATATTAATTTATATATTTTAATATGTAAACTGCTAGGTTCTGTAATTTACAGAACCTATAACAAATAGTGAAAGTTGCGTCGTGAATTCGAAGCCAAGGAGAAAATCGATTAGACGTATTAATTTACGACTACGATCTGTCAATAGCTTCTCAGTTTAGCCGTGACCACGATATGGGCAACTCGTTCGAAACATCGGCAATTAAAAAAGGTTATTCGTGAGTCCCCGTTACATAGTAAAATGAGGAGGAAGTTTAAAGAAATATCTTTAAGATATATACAAAATTATTAAAAGTAATCATTAATATGGTGCTAATAATTATTTAGAGCAAACTTCATAATCAGAATTATAATGGAGCAATAACTATTATACTCAGGTAGAACGTCAGTCCTGCTTGAGGTTGTAAATGGATGTCCATGGGGTGCAGCGACCACTTGACATCAGGTGGCCTGCATGCCCGTTTCTTACTCTTTCATAATAATAATAAAAAAAACAAACATACATATATATAAATATCACTTTGAACCAATACGACATTACTGTTATTCCCAATCCGGGTATTGCGTGTTCGTATAATATAAAACAAAAATATTTACGAAGACAATTAGAACAATAATCGAAAAAAATATTAACATTAATTAAGATTACCATTTACGCGCGTAAGATCAAAAAGTCATTTTCTACATCTAACCATTACCAAGATTCTTTAATGGTGCTTTGTACCCAAAATTGGGTCACTTCAACTACCCCAAGAGCTCATCGCGGCATACAATGGGTAATCTGGCAATACTCAAACCTTGCACAGACGTCGAGTGCTCGTCCAAAACTACAACTACCCGCGTTTATCGTGAAAATGTATTCTTAGTGCGCCGGCTTCCGGTGTTATGACTTCCGGGAGACAATTGCCACTGTGAGAGCTAAATTAGCTCAGATTACGCGGGAAGGTGATATAGTCGCATTTGTATGAGCTAAAAGGATTCGCGACGGAAAAATCAGGTACCATGCACAATGGCAGCACTTTAACGAGATGAGGATTACATTGAAAGCTTAGAGGTACTCGTAGTATTGGAACAAAATATCCTAGAATTTACCATTTAAGGGTATAATGAATATACTATAAGTGTTTTACTATGTAACTGGCACTCACTAACGTTACTATTAGCGATTTTTTTAATTCCATATATTTTTAATTGTAGATAATTTGTGCTAGATGCATGCAGACATGTAACTGCTTCGAAATATCGGTAATTAAAAAAACGTTAATCATTAATACCCGTTATATAGTAACATATGTAACTTCCGCGATGATATTATTTTAAAATCATAGACATAGATTTAAAATCATACGATTATTATATATGAGCGCGTAGAACATACAAATACATACAGTTGTTTAGTTATGAACTTTTACGGTTTTTGGTTAGAATTAGCACGCAAATACTAGGTTTCATTATTGTCTTGAACGTACAAAATGGGGTTTATGGCCCAGAGTAGGTAATACACACAACACTTTTATCCATTTCAACAAAATATACATCTAGATGGCCTGGGATTTGACCTGGACCGAAATCAGGACAGCAAAACACAAGGTTTAACAATATATATCAGTTACATACATTTTATTAACTGAATAGGAGCAGATAACCGACAACTATGCTATCAATGTTATGAACATCCATAGATTATTTCTTGTAATAAAAATATATTGGAACAAAAAATAATGTCATTTATAAAGAATTCTGTATCAAAATATAATACAAATATATCATAGTAACCTACACATTAAACCTTACAATAGTTAAAGTTTAATAAATTTTTAATTAAATTTATACAACCGTAGGAGGCCGAACGCTAACATAAATAAGTATTTTAAGTTCGGAAATTGAACATATTGCATGGTCTGTTACCCAAAGGTTTTTTGGAAGAAATCGCTACTGTAGCGATAAGATCGCCTTTTGGTCACCACTGCTATATTTCTTTTGTGGTATTTTCTGTTTGTTGAGTACTTTTGTAGTGTACAATAAAACATATTTGATTTGATCTGTTCCGATATTATTTTAACGTTTGATTTATTGAACAACGTCAATCTCGAAATCAAATAAGCGTATTCAATTAAAAATTCCCGTAGTTTGGGGGTGTTCAGATAATTAGGCCACGTGCCGCCCCCTACAGCCGAGCGAATTGTTTATTATAACATTTAAGCGAATATATACTCTATTTTTTGAAGCATAAGAGCGAATTAGTTTTCTTGTACTTTCTTGTTTGATTGATCCGAACACTAAAAAGAGATTAATTGGAAGTCAAGTCAAGTGGCTCTGGGTACCTATTTTGAAATAGTATATTGGGGTATGTACATAATATATTAATATCAACAAAGATATAATACATATAGGTATAGGTATAGGTATATTACAACACAATTTATTTTTATATCAAAGTGATTTTTAATATCGGCAGGTACTTAAAAGTTGCAAACAATTTGCAGGAAGTCTATATTTTTATGTGACAACAATGGACAGCACACTTTAGAATGTAGTAAAAAAAAAACAAAAAAAGTCTACAAAGATTTCTTATGAAGATATCGCTAAAGATCGCCCTTAAAAATAACATTTTGCAATATTAAAAGGATATCTTTAGCGGATTAATACGTAAAAAGTAAGTAAAATAGGCATTAGCACACCTTCGCGGCCACCTGGTTAAAGGGCGTTACAAAAAAATCGATAAGAAAAAATCAGCCAAAACTGTAGCGTAATCCTCTCCAACCGGATAATAGGAAGCACTTGAGCCGATCGACCCGTTATTTAAAAAAAAATCGCCCCATTGTGCCGGCAACCCTCGATAATTATTATTTTCGTAGTTGGCGACACTGCGTCGGACAATGGCGTCCCTTCGCACTTCCTGTTTGCTTTCGCGCGCTATTACACGTCAATGCCTCGCGGAGCCGTAGGCCAATTTGAATTTCGAATTTCTTTATAATGGATTCCTTTCAGCCAGCCATTATTGCGCGTAATTTTGTTTCCTCGGAGCCGATGGCATGGAATTTATAATGCCAGTGTTTGGGTAATTTAATTGCATGTTTTGCTTTCGTAATAGATCCATTTAAGAATAGGATCTATAAAATCATCCTTTTAAATTTGCGCAACAAAAGATGGTCACTTATCTTATAATGAATAGAAGTTTAGTGTAATGACACCATAAAGAGGATGACGAAGCCCTACTAAATAAGTTGAATTCAAATTTGACATTAAAACTTTTTCCTCGATTAAAAAAAACATTTTAACAATTAAAACACTTCATTTTTAAAAGCGATTAAGCGGCGGCCCTCGGCATATCGGTCTGATAGACCAATAAATGGAAAATGGTGACCGTTATTGACATTTGCAACACTGGGTGAATTGCCAACGCATTGGCATTGATAGAAATCTCTGCATGCATTTTGAAAAACCGGCAGAAAAAACACTCGGCACTTCTTAAATCGATCAAAAAATCAAACTGGACCCCCGTTCCCACGTCAGCAAGACGATCGACCCCCCAACGAATTCCCCCCCACATATCGCGTTACCCGCGACCACCTACACGACAATGGCGCGGCTAATTAAAGCCAGATCGGATCGCGCTCACAATGCACGTGGGCGATGCGATGAGCTGCTTCGGCTAATTAGTCAGTTTGAGCTGATATTGCTGTTTGACACAACACTTGCTATGGAACGAATGCAAAGAATTGTTGTGCGGTGAAGTTACTTACTTTTTTATTACACGATAGGCTAAGTTTTTACAATATTATATGTCGCCGTTAAGTAAGAAATAGATAATGAAAATAAAATGAGTTAACTCGATAAGTGTTAAATAAAGCTATAGAGCGAAAGAGGAGATACCGTTGAAAGGTGGGAGAACGATAGCTCAACCGGTGAGGTACCACCGCCGCCCTCATAATCCGCCGTAAAGCATGACTTGTGTTTCGGTTGGAGAGGTGCGGTTACCGGTTACACTTGGAAGCGAGGCGACCATCTTAGTCCTCAGGAATAGCAACGTATCGATGTTCGACCTTAGGTATGATTTCACTCGTGTTTGTGGTACGTGGATGTCTATGAGCTGCGACTACTTAACATCATATGGTTTGCATGCTCGTTTGCTACTCTTCAACAAAGACATTAATATTACAAAAAGCAGCACATTTCACACTCAACTTTTCAGTCGTAGTGTAAGTATAAGCTACCATAAACTATGTTTACCACTAGACTCCTAACTTGCTCCTAATCCAAGATAATTTTGATACTAGTGGTTCCAACAAACATTGTTTAATATATACCCTTATGTATATATTATATATTCCAACTATACAGTAAATACTACCGACTAAAAAAGTAGCATCATCAGTATAAGATAAGTCCGCGAGGACGCTCTTTGGAAGAATAACCATTTGAGCGATTAACCGTCGCGTTGGTAGCGGGTGGTAGCAGATTGTTACAAAGTAGTTTTAACGGTAACTTAAAAAAGAGCTTCGATTACAAGATTGGCTCAGAATGCAAAGAAGAATGTATTTTCATAACCACCCGTATTTTTGCATTCTGAGGTAATCCGCATTACGATCATGTACAATAAGATACCAAGATAAATCACAAATCTATCAAAATTAAGTTTAAATATTTTTTTTTTATAGTGAAAGAGTA
>DWON01011130.1:0-10365 GCA_018251015.1 Phocides pigmalion okeechobee
AATTTAGCAATTTTAAATGTAATTAGTCGATATTTGACTCTCAATGATAAAACTATATAAAGGGGGTAGCAGATTGTCAAAGAGCATTCGAGATACAAGCAGGGGGTAGGACGTTACTCTGTCCGTTAAATGTACTAATTGTGTGTTAAAATTATCTCGGCGTTTCATTGTGCAAAACCCCACGACTGTAACAAATGTATTTTAGTATGTCTGTACTTGTATGTTTCTTGAGATGTTTACTTGGACTAATAATGTGGGAGACATTAGTATATTTCACATAGCAACATTACATAGAAATAAATTGCCGGCTTTATAATGGTGAGTGCTCCGAGGAACTGTTTGACCTGGTACCTACGTCCCCATTCCTCCATCGCACCACTCGCAAGGATGAGGTTCCATCTGCTACAATTGGACTCGTGGCTGTTCTCCACGGTTCGATTTACGCGGTCGTTTCGGACGTGCAAGATGTGGAATGAACTTCCTCTTGAGCTACTCCCGGATCGCTATGACATGGGACTCTTCAAAAAAGTGCAAAAAGAGCTCTCCTTCAAAGCCATCGATGCATTGGCGATTCTTCTGGTGTTGCAAATGTCCATAGGCGACGGAGGCTACTTTCCATCAGGTAGCTTGTCTGCCTTATCGCCAGGTTTAAAAAAAAAAAATATTATTATTATTATAAGAATGTATGTTCCGCCATGTTTTTTATTCATTTTCAAAGCAATTCATAATGAATTACTCATAGACACGCAACGACGACGAGTTTGGAATCTCGGACCCTCACACCGGAATCTCACCAATAGGCTGTCACTGCCTGGAATTCTCAAGGCTGATAATAAAATGGATACTAGGGATGCTGGCTTGGGAAACGTTGTTATAATTAACACACTGTTGAGGACTTAAAGGTACCACCGCCGCATTCATAATCCGCCGTAAACCATTTCTTGTGTTTCGGTTTGAGAGGTACAGTTGCCGGCTACACTTTGAAGCGAGGCGACCATCTTAGTTCTCAGGAGTAGCAACGTATCTACGTTCGAGCTCAGATAGGATTTCGGTCATGTTTTTAGTCGTACGTAGATGTCTATGGGCTGCGACTGCTTAACATCACATAGTTTACATGCTCTTTTGCTACTCTTCTCACATAAAAAAGAGCATTGCTTATACCAGGCAGTGATAGCCAAGTGGCAATATTCCGATCGCGCGGTTCAAAATTCACAGGTTCAAAATTCGTTACGGGACTATTAATAATTAATTATGTATTGCTTTGAAAATGAAGGA
Organism: Phocides pigmalion okeechobee; assembly: GCA_018251015.1. Lineage (NCBI taxonomy): Eukaryota > Metazoa > Arthropoda > Insecta > Lepidoptera > Hesperiidae > Phocides > Phocides pigmalion. The sequence goes on from DWON01011130.1 coordinate 1,276, forward strand.
AAACACGACGGAACACGTACGCAAGACTAATAATAAAATGGATACTACTAATTTGGAAAGACGTTGGTATAATTAACACGCTTTTCAGAACTTTATATACAGAAAATATTATAAAGGGTTTGAATTAAACAATTGTTTAATATTTTATTAGTAGCGGGCTAAGAGTCTATTTAATTTCTTCGTTGTTCCGTACAACGTTACACGCGTACGTAATGGAAAACGGACATACAAGCAACAAAAACCGACATGTAGGCATTCCTTTATATAACGAAGCGCTCCATACCAAATTAGTATTCTCGTACCGTGGTTTCTGGTTAATCCGGGCTCAGAGCCATATCAGCACAGTACTAGTTTTACAATAATCTAACGCAACATTCGACTCTATTCCTCTTTAAATAGATCACTCTATCTCGCCAATAAACGTCAAGGACATATCACGTTCTGGATCCGAAACGACAACATTTGAATTAATATTGAACTTTCGACTCTACTTTAACGTAATAAAGTTGATTATGTCTTAACGTTGTGTACATGATAAAGCTTCTTTATTAGTGAGCTTTAAAGCGTCTATAACGTCTAGATTAACTGAAGTTGTTCTAGGAAATCTGAGAAAGAGGAACTCATGTGTAAAGAGGGGGGGGGGGTATTTCAATTTGTGCCTCGGGGAAATTTTTAATGAGATTATTATTTGAGCAAAAGGAGATAATTGGAACTGTTTAGATGACAGGTATTTAGTTTGACAGGCACGTACCAGCGTCATAACCCGTACGTTTAATATTTGTGGTTCATTGGAGAGTTAAAAGGTGGAAGAACTATACTTCGACCGGGAAGGTACCACCGCCGCCCTTATATGGCTTTTGTTCTGTATACAAAATTGAAAAGTAATCGTGATTTGAGTTTTACAAACAATTTTCCACTGAAACATATTTATAAGTTGACAATAATTTCCATTATCATCATCGATATCACATTTGTGTCCCACTTTTAGGCACAAATCGGATGACTTACTGAATTTTAAAAGATGAGAGAACTATAGTTTGACCGGGGAGGTACCACCGCCGCCCTTATAATCCGCCGTACAGCATTACTTGTGTTTCGATTGGAGAGGTGCGGTTGCCGGCTGAACTTTGAAGCGAGGTGACCATCTTAGTCCTCAGGAGTAGTAACGTATCTACGTTCGAGCTCAGATAGGATTTCAGTCGTGTTTGTGATCGTACGTGGATGTCTATGGGCTGCGACTACTTAACGTCACGACCACGACCACGACACTTGTGTTTCCTTATTCCAAAAAGAAGCCTTATCGTGTTCTCGTAGGTAGCAATGTTTATTTGATTTTTGTACCCACGTCGTCCCTACATGTTATCAAACTAGCTTTAGCCAGGGATTTCGTTTACAAACGCTTTAGTTTTGAGTTTTTACGAATTTCCTAATAGCAAAAAGTTCTCATGTGTGTGATATTTCGACCCAGTTGCATGAGTTGTGGTCACGGCTACACTGCCGTGCAATTGGGACGTGAGTACCCGTTACTTGTAAAATATATGGTAGTATGAATTTCGCGACGATATTAGTTTTAAATGGAAATCTTAACTCCACAACTAAGTGTACAATTGTTAATTTATCTATCTCGACGATTTTCTCGAAATGATTCATAAATATTAAGGTATATATCGCTACATTTTTTTTTTTCGAAATAATTCTTCAAATATTTTATTATCGGTATTTCTCTTATATTGAGAAATAATCTAGTCTAGTTTAATTTATGATTTTAAAAGCGATTTGATCTAGATTTGAAATCGGGTTTTAATTTTTTGTTATAATTGTCTTTGAGCATATATTTTCTAATGCTTGTTTTCTTTTATGTACCATCATTTTTTTATGTAAAAGTAAGCCTTTTAAAAGCCCATAAATTTCATGAGTATACTTACTTGATCTTATTTGAAGTATCAAATCAAATCAAATTTATTTGTGAATAAAGCGGTTACGATAATTGGTTATACATTTTACTTGAGTAATACATTTTTCTCAATATTAATTGTGGTTATTAAATTATCATGCTTACAGTTATAAGAAATAAATGTATATAAAATAAATGACATATATTATATATATCATGTCCGTTAATTAATAATTAGTATTAGTAGTTAGTAGTATTAGTAGTAAAAAAATATATTACTGAAATACATATTAACCTTTCACACGCGTATTAAAATTATATAAACTAAAATCGAAAGTGTTGAGCTATAAAAAATATATCTCTGAGTAAGTATACAATTATCATTAGTAACCAAAGATTTAAGCATTGTTTCTTTGAGACGAAAAACGGTATTCGGTTAAAAGTTTAACAAAAAAGAGCCATTTAACTTCGTTCCCATCAAGTGACCGTATAAAGTGTAAAAAAGTGTGTTTAATGCTCTCTGTATAAATCTTACCGAGTTGAAAATCTCCTTTTTTACTTCAAATACGGCCGAGTGTTTTAATGATTACATTTTGGTTTTGATCAAATGATGTTCACTAAATTGATGTTTAATCATCATCATCATCATCATCATCATCATAATCATAATCATAATCATCTAATAAAGTAATTGACTGTAACCCGTTTTTTGTCTCGATATTTTACAGGCTTTTATTTAAAATCTTACAAGGCAACACTTTGACTACGCTTATGTATTAGATCGTGTCAGCCTCGCAACAGGCGGCACTAAACTGGAGCATATTTCTCTAGACTGATGATGAGCCGACAATTCGCTGAAATAAATGTATTTTTTACCATCTGTGTATCATTTACAAATATAAAGACATAATGTCGGCCTCCAGTGTTGTACCACCGACGTAAAGACTTGTGTTCGACCGTTATCCATACAGATTTGTACGAACAACACAGGTGTGTACAAGCCGCAAGCGCGTTGCGTCGCGCAATACACAGTAGTGTTGTACGCCGCAGGGAAAGGGTTAAATTTGAGGCAATTTACAGTTTCGGATTGAGTTTAAATTTGGCAATCGCGTGTGGTTTTCGTGACAATTCACGATTACCATTGCTGCCATTTTAAATCCAATATGGCTGTCGCGGCAAATTGGCGATTTATCACCTTTGTGGATGTCTATGGGCTGTAGCTACCACTAAATCCTGGCCTGTACGCTTGTTGCTAATCGTTTGAAATAAAAATAAATAAAACGAAACGTTTTTACACATATTTTATAAATCTGTATAACTTCACTTAAGCGTTATCTTCGAAAACCAATCCAGACATATTGTATTAAATGGGTTTAACTTTTTTGTGTATTACCCTTAACCTTTTACTAGAATAAAAATAACCAAAGTTGTTCCTCATAATATCATCTATCTACCAGTGAAAGTCTCGTCCAGATTGGTTCAGCTGTTTCGGCAGATTACCGACAACGAACGAACAGACAAACAAAAATAAAAATGCGTATTGTTATGTGTATCGGATATATTTCCACATTAAGTTAGATAAGGGGTCCTCACGATTAACACTTTTTAATTGCCGATATTTCGAACCAGTTGCATAGCTCGTGATCACGGCGAAACTGATAATATGTAAATTCCATGCATAATGTATAAATTCCGGGATAATATCAGTTTAAAATCGTATATACTTCCAAATGCGCTCGTTAAACAGTTTATTATTTCGATATATCAAACATGTAGATCAATTTAATTTGTTATGATCATAGATTGGTCTCACAAGGACGAAAGACTCCCATCATATTAATCAGTATTGAATATATCTGTTGAAAAGTTACAATGTTGATATAAATATGAATGATATTTTTCGATGTCATAATTTAATATTGTATTGTGACGTGACAATATTATGTTATCATGAATTATATAAAAAATATATTATTATGTATATGTAATTCGTTACAATGTTGAACTTAAAACACTAAATACTTTGCTATTATTATTGAAATATGGAAACGAAATGTTTTTTTTTCTTTTGTTATGCGTGAAGAATAGTATACGAACATGGAAACCACCTGATGTGAAGTAGTCACAGCCCATAGACATCCACATACAGCCACAAACACGACTGTAATTCTATCTGAGCTGGAACGTGGATACGTTGCTACTCCTGAGGACTAAGATGGTCGCCTCGCTTCAAAGTGTAGCCGGCAACCGCATCTCCAACCGAAACACAAGTAATGCTTTACGGCGGATTATGAGGGCAGCGGTGGTACCTCCCCGGTCGAACTATAGTTCCCCCACCATTTAAATTCTAGATTGAGTAATGTTATGCTATTTCAAGCATATGACTAGTATCAAATTGCTGATACCTCTGAACCGTAAGTGCGGGTTACTTGCTCCGACAGCTTCCTTAATAGCGAATCAATTTTGCACCTTGAAGCACTGCGATTGGGACTATTGGAGTAGTATAAATAAAGAAACGCCTTATATTCCTCTAGACTCATATTATGATTTCCTGTAGGAACAAAGACAAAAAGAAAATTAAATTCATTAATTAATTTCCAGCTTGGTCCTAACCATTCCTAAATTGAATCCGGTACTTTATCGTGTTAAATCGCTACAGATACCCCTGCATATGGATCGAGATGCTCGTGTACAAGTTTTTATAATATAAATATATAAATTATAAAAGGTTGTACACTTAGACTTAGAATAGAATACTATGGCATAAAAACTTATCGTGAAGATATAAGCGTAGGAAGAGTTTTTATTGTTATTAAATTAACATTTTATTCAAACAAAAATTAAACACTTTCATAAAGAAAAAGAACAGTGTTAAACCCATTACAGTTCATAGAAACAAGGTTAATGGCAATTGTTGATGAGTAAGGGTCTAATTATACTGTGGAAGGTAGTGATATTGCCACAAACTTGGAGAAAATTGCCGAACGCCTCGTAAAACGTACTTCAACGAGGTCTTAAAAAGGTATGAGTATTTTCTTCTAAGATCCTAATAGTAGGTTGTTCTTGTAAGACTAAATAGTACTGAGTACTAGTAAGCACTGGACAGTGATTAACGAGGCTGGTAATTAGTACAATAGAGGACGTCGGAAATATCCGTAAACGTAGGAAGAATCCTCCGACATTTCGTAAGTAATGAACATAATGTGGAGAACAGGTTAATGTGTGGCGTCTTCACATGTTCGCAAAATGTTGTGTACTTGTGAAGGTATTTTGTTTTAAGAATCTTGTTGAAGTGGACCAGTGTGTAAATGATGGTAGAATTATAGTTCGAACGGCGAGGTACTACCACCGCTCTCACGGTGGCAAACGTTGGACATTCTTGGACGAGTGGTTTCAAAGCATCTTATAGATAAGCTTCCAGCTTTTATTTCTTTAAATATGCAATGGGACAGCGTGGTGCAGTATGCTCCAGTTGTGTTTTAGGGACCCACATATAACTGTATGATAATAAAAATGGTTTCAGTCAACCGTTTACAAACATACATACATACATATTTTGAGATTAGAAAAATATTTCCATGGTGCAGGATTCGTTTGAGATAACGTTTTATAGCTGAACATTCCGTAACGTGGGGAAAAATAGCTATCTCCTGAGTAATAGATGTGCGTAGAAAAAGGTCCCTTTAAGGGTCTCAATAAACATTATGCCAATACCTTGACCCATTCAGCTAGTTGTAAGTAGGATGAGATAAAAGGGGTTTGTTATGAAGTCCTTTTTAGGCACATCTACCGTTCCTAACCGTTGAGTGAACAGAATCTTTTCTTATATAGTGTAGTGGAATAAAGATAAAACTTTCCCAAGATAATGCGCATGTAATCTATTTAATGCTGTAAAACTGAACAGATTGGAAAGATTAGTTTTTGTTACTTGTTTGAAAGCGCTAATCCCTGGAATAAAGTGAGGTGTGATTTTTTTGTCGTTTATTGAAAGGTAATATGAAGAGAATATGGAATACATTTAAAGTTTATTTGGCATTAAATGTGATTGAGGATTGAATGTGATTGAAATGTGTTACATTAATCTTTTTTACCTTTATCTATACATATAATAAAACTGTAACTGATCGCTGTGTGTACATAACAAATATATTGAAAAATTAATCACAGGGTGCCTTTATACGCCAGAGAACTCAAAATAATGTTTTATTTTTATTTTATCTCTATATGTTTGTACACACTAATCTCGGAAACGGCTTATCCGATTTAAATATAGTTTTCAGGATTCTATTGTGTTCGGTTTCATTTACTTTTAGTGTTTTTTCATTGAAATCGGTTAACAAATATAGAAGTAATGTCAATTTATGTAACACATGACCAAAGTTGCGGGAAAAAGCTCGTGTTCCATATAGTTATGTATACAACAAATAAAAATAATATCGCTGTCAATTAAATATGGAAGGTAGATGTCGCTAAAAACATTTCCTGTCTGTCACTGACAAACCGACATTCACTGGCGGCAATTGTAGATTTCGCGAGCACGCAGCAATAAGCACGCAGATTTTCGCAAAAATATATTTGTACTGGATTCGAACACAAATATATTTTTGCGAAAATCTGTGTGGTGATATTGTAGGAATAAGATTTTTCCTTTCGTGATTTTCGTTTTTTTACAAGTGTATCGATTGTATGTCAAATCTAACTGATTTGACATATAATAACATGACATATAACTTACTTAACATCTACGTTACTAAACACACTTAAAACTTACTCTAATCTGAAATGACTATTTGAAGAAACATATATGCTTCAGATTTCTCTATAATGCTTTCACCTATAGAATTTTACACTAGATTATTTTTTACATTTTTGTGACAGGAGTAGCAAATGAGCATGCAGGCTACCCCTTGTTTAATTGTAGTTGTATCAATTTGTAACCTCAAATAGAACTTAAGTCCTATTTAAGCTCATTCGTAAATGCGTTGCTATTACTAACGGCTGAGATGATTACGCTGCTTCTAGATGGAGTCACAATCGCACCTCTTTAACTGAAACACAAGAGTTACTTAGCGGCAGATTACGAGTGGTACCTTTAGAACATAAGTAGTTCTACCACCTAGATGGCCAGATATAATATTTTTAGTTCAAACATATACAATAGTGGTTTTAATATAATATTGTTCAGTTACATGCAATATGTATTATCGTCCAGGTAGCGATATGTTTTAGAAGATCTATGCTTAGATAATTGAACAAAACGTGTGGCTGCTTTATTGAGGCTGTATATACAATGAAAAAAACGGATAAAAACGTAATAAAGGCGCTTCCGACACTTACTCGATACTAGGTATCTCAATTAATTGCCTTATTTGGGATGTCTTTTAAGATGTCGAGTAGACAAACATCCAAATCCAGAACAAAAACAAAAAAATTAAAGGTGCGAGAGCTATAGTTCAACCGGGGAGGTACCACCGCAACCCGATACTTGTATGTCGGTTGGAGAGGTGCGGTTGCCGGCAACATTTTGAAGCGAGGCGACCATCTTAGTTCTCAGGAGTAGCAACAAATCTACGTTCGAGTTCAGATAGGATTTCGGTCGTGTTGGGGTTGTATGTGGATGTCTATGGGCTGCGACTACTTAACATCAGGTAGTTTGCATGCTCGTTTGCTACTGTTCTCACTAAAAAAAATGCGTGATTAATGTGGTGAAGGGCATGTTTGCTTGATATTGAATGAAAATATCATCAACAACATAGTTATTTAAACGCTAATAATAATGTTTAATTATAAAGTTATTTATACTAATAAACTCAGTCCTACCATAAGTTATTAATTTGCTTTAAAACGAGGCGTATATTTAGCATCCAATCAATTTCTCGAGTTAGCACCTTGTTGGTATATTGCGGTATGTAATAATTTGGAATGATAAAGACTTAACTAAAAATTACGTTTGAAGCAAAACGCAAGAATTGCTTCACGCTAGAAATGTACATATGTATCTATTTCGCCATAGTATGTCCCAGGTTTAATTATATTATTTAGCGATGGCATACTACAATACACCTTATTAAGAGGTCATATTCTAAAAACACACACAAGTACAACAAAAAAGGCTCACACACAAACACATTGTAATATGCGTAATAGGCGTTCCCAGATTTAATCATACGAATTAACGATTTTACGCCATTGTGACAGTGGTGGTGGTAGTTGGTGGTGGTGTGCACCTTATTATGGGGTATTTTGCACACACACACACACACACACACAAAATTACACAAACACACATACACACATAAACACTTTCATACACATTTCATACAAATACATAGAGGTGGTTGTAATATCTTATGCTATTATAAAGTAAGTAGAATTTTTAATACCACTGGCTTATCACACAATAGTAACAATAAGTCTTTATTTTACAGAATATAACGAAGCATTCTTTTGATCTCAACTGCTGTCTTGCAATTTGAGTATTTGAAGTTGGTAACAAAACAAAATGGTAAGTCGTAGTAGCGGTTTGTATATACTATGAACATAAGCGCCTTATGGTGAAAGCTCCTAGTTTATGGATTGATAAATCCGCATTATTTTATATTTCAACAGGGCGCTTGAAGCCGATGTACGGATTTTACATTGTACTTTAATGAATTTTATATTTTTTATAATAAATATTTATGTATAAAATCTGTTGTCGAATATTACGTGATCAAGGTTTTTATATTCTAGTTGTTCGGAATGATAAGTAATATGACATCAATTTTAAGTGAAACTGTCGTCTTTTTTTTAACCGACTTTTAAAAAGTACATACGTCCTTTTTTATCAATTAGACGATATGTTTTTAAAATTATAAGTTACAAAGTGGCCAAAACAGAAGGTTCGTTTACTACCTTTTTCATTATAAAACTACAATTGTCCCACAGTCGGGTACGCATTTTCGATCAAAATGTAAGATAAGAAAGATTCCCCAAAAAAAAGTATTAAGGTATTAGTGGTGGACATTGTCCAAACTTGGTTTAGTAGTTTTAAAACACCTTAAAAAACTGTATGAAGAACTCGTAAACATGCAGGTTTCCCCATGTTTTCCTTCATCGTCAAAAAGATACAATTATTTTTTAATATTCAAATAATTTCGAAGTATCAGATGCATGTATCAAGAATTCAAATATCGGAACTCCCGCGAGAGTGGCTC
>DWON01011131.1:0-10365 GCA_018251015.1 Phocides pigmalion okeechobee
GGGCAAAGAGGGTGTACCTCGAGGCCCGTATTCCCCCGCCCAAAGAGGCTGGGACGTCCCCGATGATGATGATGATGCCATAAACTTATAGAATTAATTAGGTTTCCAAAACTTACAGAATTTTCATGTATCGCATGCGACGGTGGTGGTGCGGTGCGAAGCGGGCAGTATCCGGGTATGCTGCCCCGGACACCTGCGACGCTGCCTCGAGGAGCGCGGTTGCCCGGCGGTGGCGAGATCGTCGAAACTTGCTGCTGGCGGAAGTAGTCGAGCTGCGAGAAATATTTTGAGATGTAGATCACTTTTAAATTGCTAAATTGTCGTTAGATGTAAAAAAATCTGGGATATTCAGTATTAGAGTCATGTAAAATTATTACAATAATTCTGTATCCTTAACGTAATGAAATTTTACGTAACTTTGCAAAAGTTATAATATACATTTTTGGAAATCCTATTCATGTCTTGATACAAAACTGCTGTTTTGTTATAACTAAAAATTTCTTTATTTGGTGTATATCGACTACCAAATAAAGCTCAATTAGATTTTTTTTGGAATCATGGATTATGTATATATAGTAAATTTTAATTTTATATTTATTTTTTATTTAAAAAAAATTAAATTGCCAATAATAAACAACATTATTACAAATTTGACAAACCTGCATGTGATCAGTGTCCGAAGGTATTATATCCGGGTTTCTATCATCGCTTTCACTATCATCTTTCTCTCTCAACTTATCCGGTGATGCTGGTTGGGACGACGGCGGTGGTGCTGACCTGGGCTTCCTCTTAGCACATTTCTGTCTCACAGCTATCATGAAGAGGACTAAAACCACCATAAGTACTCCACCACCCCCCACGGCTGCTGACATCGCTCCGGACATTTGAAAAGCTGTTCTTGGAAGGTCTGGTGGCAAAACAGCTGTTTAAATTTATTAATCAATATCCGAACATATGTTTCTTACTTAAAATTTCAATAATACTAGTACTATCTTCTACACATATAATAAAACTGTCTGTACATGGTAAATATATTTAAAAATTCATAATGGGGTGCCTTTATATACACTATAGAACCCAAATTAATGTTTTTTTTATTTTGTCTGTTTGTCTGTATATCTGTATGTCCATATGTTTGTGCACGCTAATTTCAGAAACGGCTTATCCGATATGAATGCAATTTCAGGATTATATTGTGATGGACTTCACTTAACATTTAATGTTTTCATTTAAATCGGTTAACAAATAAAGAAGTTATGTCAATTTAAGTCAATCATCACCTGACGAATTCGCGGGTCTAGCTAGTAAGACAAAAAGGATTAGATAGTCTTTACATTGTGCTAACTCAGCGTACATTACAATTCCCAAAATAGTCAACATTTCTCATCTCACGTCGTAAAGAAATCCCGTGACGAAAGTTTCGTCATGACCACGAGCCGTGCAATTCGTTCGAAATATCGGCAATTAAAAAGTGTTCATCGTGAGTTTTTTTATGTGAGAAGAGTAGTAAACAAGCATGCAAACCACCTGATGATAAGTAGTCGCAGCCCATAGACATTCACATACAACCACGAACACGATCGAAATACTATCTAAGCTCGAACGTACGAGTAGATACGTTGCTACTTCTGAAGACTAAGATGGTCGTCTCGCTTCAAAGTGTACCGGCAACCACATCTCCAACCGAAATACAAGTAATGCTTTACGGTGGATTATGAGGGCACCGGTGGTACTTCCCCGTCCAACTATAGTTCTCCTACCTTATATAACATAATGTATAAATTCCGCTATGATATTAGTTTAATCATTTTTTTGTACTCCAATTGACTCCCAATTCATGTTATTTACATGACTAATTCTTTGAAGTTTGTATTTTCAAATTCTAAAGTTATAATAGTAAGCTCATTTTCTGCGCTGAATTTGACATTGCGGAAAGTTTTATAGCTATTTATGTACAAATATCTAGATATTAAACTTTTACTTTTGAATTGTTAGACTGAAGACTTAAATGCTTTTATAGTTTTGACAAAAGCCACGACGAATTTAAATTTAGTGGACAAAAGATGACAGACCAAAGATATTAAATTAGACATAGGTACTTCACTTCACTCCCTTAAAATTGCTAGAATGAAATTTAGTGAAACATTTTATTAACAATTCAGCTTTTAATTTCTGTTCCTATTTGTAACTGTGCTGTTTCTATTTCGTTCTTTTTCGTTTTTTTATGTGAGAAGAGTAGCAAATGAGCATGCAAACTACCTAATGTTACGTAGTTGCGGCCCATAAACATACAGGTACAACCACAAACACGATTAAAATCCTATCTGAGATCGACCGTAGGTACGTTGCTACTCCTGAGCCTCCTCGTTCAAAGTGTAGCCGGCAACCGTACCTCTTCAACCGAAACACAACTATATTTCTCCCACCTTGAAAATATATCTTATATCGACTGAAATACTATTTTATTTTAATTGTCTTAGAAGATCTTTTGTAAAAATAATGGTTATTTGAAAATTTTATTAAAATTATGTTATAGTTACCTAAGCTCTTATCATGCACATGGTGTTTCTCAGGAGGGCTCAGTGTACTCGCTCTCAATGGATACGGATCACCACGGCCCTTAGCATTATATGCCAGTACAGCTGCAGCGTATGTCCGTCCCGGCACCAGACCAACTGCTGTGAATCTTGGAACCGCACTAGAGACGTTCGCTACTATTTCCTGTTCAGTAAAGAAGAGAATATATTTTATAAAGTTAATCATAAGCACCAAACAAAGATTTAAAAGAACGATAATACAATTTCGTATCAAAAACTTACAAGTAATAGGATGAAACAAAAATAAAATAGAATAATAAATTAAAAGGAGGTTCTGATGAGCCAAATACAATAATGCTTGATTTTAGCGACATATCTACTACACATAATAAAATTAAATATCCTGCGACAAGTCTCACACGGTCATCTGATCTCAAACAAGGCAGAGCCCATTCTACGGGGACCAAATATTTGATGAACATATACAAATAATGTACATAATAATAGTAATTTACATTAAAACGCAATCACAAAAATTATGATTCTAGGTCGGAATTGAACTCACATCATGGTGACTAACAGATAAAGAGGGCTGCCAAATGTTGTATATGATCAAAATTAGATGTTGGTTTTTAAACAGACAAGACATTAAATAAATTTTATTTACTTACCTGACTAATGATTTCACGGACTTCCAACAAAAACGATTGTGGCATGCCTCCATTGAATCCTTCCGAGCATCGAATTCCGAAAGAGGTCAACGAAGCATTCACCACGGTACAATTGTGAACTTGATCTGGGCGGCCTGGAGGAAACAAAACTGTTAAAAATGCTGCAAGAACATACATTACCAAATAAAAATCAGTACGTATTTTATTAGAAGACTACACTAACACATTACAGGTAGAAAATTGATACTGTGTTCAATTTAAGGACAAGTAATTAAAATATATGTAGTTAAAATCTTGGAAAAGAAAGGAAAATGTCATCTTATATCCTAATATGAGGCAAGTTACAAGATTTACTTGAGCTAATATAGTATAAAAAGACATTCACTATGAGGTCTTGCCTCGTACACCATAATAGATTCCTTATATGAAGAATATAGTGGTGGAGGAAATATAGTGAAGTGTGATATTGGGTTCTGAAAACCTTACTCTTTTTTCCAAAGTCAACTTTGTTGAAACATTTATTTTGTTAGAATTTTCCGGTGATGTCAATGACATGTTTCGCCTCTATTCTTTTAGTCAGTTTACATATATGTACCTTCATTGTTAAATGAGGCATGACTAATATATCAGTCTGCGTTGCCTGATATTGACGTTTCCATTAGCATTCCCTTTGATCAAAACGGCTTGAACCAATTTGATTTTTAATTTCTACACTGAATTGAAATACATTCACGATTAAACATTCCGCTTCTAGCAATAAATGGATTTAAACTTATTTATAACATTCATTTGAAATCAAACCTCAATTTTACTCTTTGAACCAAAAGGTTGGGACGAAAAATTTTCATCAATATACCTAAGATGTATTGAGCAATGAAAACAAATCATTTAGAAGAGAAAATTTGGCACGGAAATTGTTTGCCCATAAGCAATGAATCAAGGCTAGGATACTTTATGTGACTGCTTTGTACTAACAATGCATATATTTTATACATCGAATATGAAAATAGGTATATCTTATTGGCATGTTAGACAATGTCGCAGTAAAAGGAACCAATACATTACAGAAAACAATTTATTTTGAGTTGGCTACTCCAATATACATAAAAAATATGATTTACAATTTAGTATTGTTTCAGTTTGTGTGTTTCAGTCAGTGATCTCAAATAAATAAACGCATCATCATGATGTTGAAATCGTAGAAGGAATGATACAGAAATCAGTCGAATGCCTCAAATGGACACGTTACAAGGAAATTCGATAAAATATACACAGTTCAAATTTCCTTATTATGTTAATTGATCATCAAATTAATTTGAGACTAACAACAGTAATCAACAAATCTTGCGCATGACTGGTCGATCAAATCAACAAGACGTTGAAAGATATATATATTTTTTTATTTTATACATGCAAATTATTATCTTACGTAAGCATGGCTTAATAGTATAATAAAACACGTTTGACATTCTGTAAATTATTTTTATATGGAAAACAAATAATTTTCCTAATTTATTTACATATTAGTGCTCGTCCGCGAAATATAAGCCTAAACATCTGCTAGTAATTTACACTAAAACACGTTCACAAAAATTATGATTCTAGGTCGGAATTGAACTCACATCGGCTTAGCGATCAGGGTGAGTAACAGATCAAGAGGGCTGCCAAATGTTCTATATGATCAAAATTTGATGTTGGTTTTTAAACAGACAAGATATTAAATAAATTTTATTTACTTACCTGCAATATGTAAAAATAGAAGACTATCATTGAACTTGAAAACGGTTATCATAACTATAATTATTTTGGTCACTGAATTCTAAGATAAATGTATATTATATATATATAATTATATAGCTTCACAAAATCAGATTCCTATAATGAGATTTTGTCTCATGATACTGACCCCTGGGTACACAATTGGAGGTAGATTAAATTATTAATCGTAGTAAATAGTAATCGCGTGAAAAAGATCAGATAACAAAAAACGGGACGATAACGTTTCAATTTATAAGAATCACTATACAGTACAATGTAGATAAGCAAATTATATAAGTTGATTTCTAAATCAATATCAGAATCCAATGGAATCAAAACATACCTGCAGCGATAATGTGATAAACGCAGGGCACACGCTGTTTCCCGATACGATTGTGCGCCCAGCAGAGCAGGGTACCGTAGTCCATTTCTGTGTGAGGAGTGTAAGTCACAGTAGAACTGGTTCCAGCTCTTGAGACATACGTGTCGCTCACTTCGTTGCTGTTTGCCGTGTTGTTGAAGGTCCATCGGAACTAGAAAAACGTATGGCGGTTAGTTACGATTGTCACGGTAACCCAAAATGGGACTTGGCTTCCAAAACTTTGGTTTTGGAAGAAATACCAAAATGTTGAATGGAGAAGGAATGAAGGTTGTACATAGTTTGTTCAGAAAAAGTTTGGAGCTAATGAGGTTATTATCTATACGTCTATGGACAAAAATAAAATGGATAAACTCAAAACCTACTTAACTGATTTAAAAAAAAATCCATATGTAGAAAAATATATTATCAACGAGTAAAATGGGCGGTTCGTTTCAAAAACAATTGTGATCTCTAACAAAATTACAACAATGTAACCCAAGTTATCAAAATTTTGTACATAAAAGTCTTTTTTATCAAATAAACAAAGTTTTATAAAATAAACAAAGTCGTACAAACATGTAGTACCAACTTTACTTTTAGAAATTAGTTTTTATAACAACATAATTACGTTGATATTCAAGAATCACTGAAACTAAAATAAAAAGAAGAATTTAATTTTTTGTTTTTCAAATAACAAAAAAATATGTAAAATGAGTAAATACTTAATGGAAACTAAATTTATTTTTCCTTTAACATATTACGAACTTTAGCAATCAAGATTAAGAAACCACAGAAGCAGAAGAGAAAACTAATTTAGATAAAATTTCCTCATCGCTATAAAGATCTTAAAACGAAAACCATTTTCACGGCGACAAATTCTAATACTTAATGACTCTTGGCATTTTTAAAAATCCTTTTAAAATTCTCATTAGAATAATTTCGTACAATAAAATTATTTTGTACTTTCCTTATGGTATAATGAAAAATGAAAAATATTTCTGGCAGTTGGACATAACAAAATAAATAAAAAATATTAAAATATTGTTACTATAAGAAATAAATCAATACATATATACATTAATAGAAATAAAACAATTAAAAAACATAAAGGTCTAATGCGCCACGCAAATAATCACGTCATGTGTGACAAATAGCGGCGAAAATTTGGGCTTATGGTACTTAAAATCTTTTGTAATTAAATCATAATTCTTAATTTCTTTCAAATTAAATATAACGTTTCGTGTCGCGTTCTAGTGTCCGGCCGTTAGACACTAGAACGGGAATAATTATGGCGGTTCTTGCGTTGTCACATGGACGTAAATTATAATAATTATTTTTTATATTATTTTAGTTATTAGAAAATGTATTTCTTAACTATATTGCTTAAATGCCTACATTTCGTGCTACTTGTAGTAGTTATTTAGTTATTATTGTTATTTCTTCAGACGTAGACTTCTTATAATTATGATAAAACTTCATCAGAAGATTGAATCCTAAGTTATGATTGGTAACCCTTTTCAGCAAACTATAGCCTACTACGGTTCATGTACAATACTGTCGTATACAGCTAATTTGGATGGAACAAACCCGGATAATAAGCCTGGAGCCAGATTACGAGCTCAAACCAATAATTGCGGCATGCAGCCTAATACCACAAAGGGACTTAGCAGCTAGGAATCTACGGTGTAATATCCGTCTTTATTGGGTAGAAGAGCGACTAATTACTGAGGTAAGCCGTACTGAAGTCATAGTTTCATAGACAAAAGAGTAATGAGGTATGACTTATCTGTGTCTAAGTCATAATGACTTTATAATCCTTTTTATAGTTAAAACTAAGTGTGCCCGCGACTTCGTCCATGTTTATTATAAAATCGTGAAACAAACTACACATATATGCATCCAGTGATTAATATTTTTTTCCCAGTTTACAAATAAACAACGTAACTTATTGTGCACTAAAACCTTCCTCAGGAATTACTCTACCTGTTGTTAAAAATCGTAAGAAAATCCGTCCAGTACTTTTTGAGTTTACCACGAACAGGCAGACAGACGCGACAGGGGACTTTGTTTTATAATATTTAGATATATTTATCGATGAAAGTATGGTATATTTCAGATACTTAGATGAATTATTCGAACAAGTATACACTAATCATTTTACTAAGTCGTAGAATTATAGTTCGACCTGGGAGGTACTACACTCTGTCACTATCACTAGCACTAGAATCTTGACACATTACAAATAGTTTTGTTACATAAAAAATATAAGTATGAACACTGTGTAATTATAAATTTATTTTTCTTTCACAAAAGAAGGATATTCATTATGTTTAAGTCAACACAAAACATAAGAAGAGCAGGTGTTCTGCGAGACAAAGTTATGATTCTATAAAATGCAGGTGCTCTGCAAGACAAAAGCTTGAGGACCCCTGATACCAAAAGAGGTATTCAAAAACGCAACTCAGGAGCAAGTGGCGAATAAATATTTATACTCACGGTAACCTCGGGCGGGTTCGCGTCTACGTGACACGTAATATGCGCTCGCTCCTGCTTAGCGACCCCGTGCACCCTTTGTTGAGAACTCCTGCACGTCGGCGCATCTGTTTGACATATTGGAAAACTTGTGTTCAGTCTGCTTTTCACCTTGGCTTAAACCTGGCTTATGATTAAACTATATTATTAATGGCATCGCGCAATTTGTACGTCTTACTTTGTAACTTATATTACTGCTGTAATGTAAGGTAAATTTATATTTATGTAAATCGTAAATAGTTCAGTCATCATCATCATCATCGGGGGACGTCCCAGCCTCTTTGGGCGGGGGAATACGGGCCTCGAGGTAGACCCTCATTGCCCGGGCCTGAATTCGGAGTTGCACTCCGGCTTAACTATAGTAGCCCTCGCTGTATTGTTAATTGGGGGGCTCGGGACTGGGCTGCGATTACTTAACAGTTGGTTTGCATACTCGTTTGCTACTCTTCTCCCATAAAAGAAAGTGTTCACGAAGTCAAGCAAAATAACTTATGAGTAACGTTATAAAACAGTACCTTATTATAATGCTACGTATTCTATAATGAAAAGCCGGCTTTAATTACTTGAGTCTGTGTAAAAGTTCACAGATAATCAAGAGATACGAGCAACAGTACGATGCGATTTTGTATACTTCCGTATGAGATTGCTAAAGTTTAGTAATTTTGTGGCGTAATTTTCCACGATTGATGTAGGTGGGGTAAGAATGCCTATGTTATATTACTGGAATATTGAGACAACAGATCAAAACTATGCTAGACATATTTGGTAGACACTATAATGTTTAAGACTATATTTTTCGAATTTGTTACTATGTTGCTCATTGTTACAATGATGAATAAATATTTTTCTATTTCTTTTTATGTTTCTATTTCAATAGTAAACAACGGCTAGTAATCAGAACGAACGAATGAATGAAGTAATATTAACGAATGAACGAAACGAACAAATAATTGTGTTTGTTTGTTAAGTAATGTAAAATTTGATGATTCTTAAAATATTTTGGTGACATATATTGACACATAAATATAAGAAAGAAAAACAAGCGAATATACTTTTTTAATTATTATGAAAGGGTAAGAAACGGGCATGCAAGCCACCTGATGCTAAGTGGTCACTGTAGCCCATGAACAACCACGTCCAATCTCAATAGAACAGAAGTTCTATTTAAGGATGGACGCGGATGCGTTCCTATTCTTGAGGACTAAGATCGTCGCCTCTAATAATGTGTATCCGGCAACCACACCTCCCCAACCGAAACAATACATGCGGAACATGTTGCTTTACGGCGGTTTATGAGGGTGGCGGTGGTACCGCCCCGGGCGAGCTCTAACCGGCCTCCCACCTTTGAAACATTTTAATAATCAAGCCCAATAAGTTCTCAATATCTTTATGATTTACGATTTTTAACTGATATTATCGCGGAATCCATACATTATGCAATATAACGGGTACGCACGAGTAACGATTTTTTATTTTTAATTAATCTTTATGATTACCAATAGTAGTATCACCATAATTGTTACCATTGGTGTTGTAATCTGCGCGATTATTTGTATCACCGTCATTATTTTCATAGTCGTTGTCTTTATTATCAACACCATAGTCATTATTATCATTGTAAAAATATTTCAATACAATACAGTACAAATTATCTTTATAATAGCCATAATTATTGTTATAACCATCATTAACATTATAATCATTATAACCATTAAAGTAATTATTATCTTTATAATAATTGCAATATTTTTTATAATTATAATAATTACTACTATTATTATTATAAGCATAATCACGGCCATTACTGATCCGCTACTGGGGACCGGTCTCCTTGCAGAATTACAAAAGCAAAGATCCATACATCACAATTACTGGACTCGCCCTTAAAACATAACGAAGAACTATTAGGTATATTATCTTCCCCCTCTATTGTTAAGTTGTCGCTGTAGTATATAGCCATCCATATCTAACCACAAACAAGATTAATGTCCTAACTGAAGTTAAACGTAGTTGGTGCACAGACATGTACATATAATTTTAAGTCATTACTCCAGACAACTAAGCATTGCATAGTGATGCGATCAACGTGTCAGCGGACAGTCAACTCTCTTAGGAAATCTTATACCACCGGTGGAACTATGGTTTACCTACGTACAAAAGCCATATTATCACATAATAAGTTTTACCTGTCAACCGACTATATATTTCATGATTCCAATTATTCTCGTAGTTACAACGCAGAATAAATCGTCGCATTGAATGCATTTGTAGAAATCAAGCGAATTGCGCTGCAGGGAAGCGCAATGTAGCGTTCTGATTTCGTTGAACGTGTTAATTTATGATGTGTACAAGTGATTTACTGATCTCTGCCAATTTTTGATGTTACACTTTTGGCGCGTTTAGGTTAAACCAAATATATTCATCATCATCATCATTAACATTATTATTGGGTGTAGATTGTAGCAAGTATTAAAACACTTCTATTTTGCTCTTCAATCTTAGTTTT
>DWON01011132.1:0-10364 GCA_018251015.1 Phocides pigmalion okeechobee
AATCCAAGGCCGTAAAACTTATTTAAAATAAAAAAATACCTTTCGTGTCACTTATTCGTGTCATTTATGTTTGATTTGGCATATCAAATAAATAAAGATTTAAAATAATAAAAATATTACATAACTATTAAATTCTACTCACTCCAATATTTATTTAGGCCCCCGTACTTATTTAGGATATGTCAGAGAAAACTGATTGTGTAGTGTGTACTTGAATGACACCAACACTAGCAACGCATCAAGCAAGAAAAGAAAAACAAATAATAGACTGTTCAACGAAACAGTTATATTTATAATAAAATATGTTACACAAAGTATTGCTTTCAACAGACGTTACACTCGTTTGTTGCCAACATGCATTATCGACTGAAAAGGAAGAAATAATGGGGTTATTGATTGGAGAGGTATGCATATATATTTTTCATTTTACTCATGATGTCATGCCTGCGATATATATTATACATATTTTATACATACAGCAATCTTGTTCTTTATCCCCTCTAAGGACTGACGGTGTAGAAAACGTTACTCATATGATTTACCATGGTTTTTCCATTAGGTAGACAAAGACAACTCTTTGGTATCTATAGTATCCTCTGTCATTTTACGACGCTTGGACAAAAAACCTGACAGAGTAGAAATATCAGAGGAGCAGTTGGTACAAGCTACTTTGAGAGCAGAAGAATTGGCTGCGGAGGTGGGTCGTCCTTTGCGTGTTGTGGGCTGGTACCATTCACATCCACATATCACAGTTTGGCCTTCACATGTTGGTAAGTTCAAAGGTAATTGCTTTATAACAAAATAACATATAAGATAAATTTGTATGGATTACGAGCAAACATAAGTGCTGTTAAACATAAGTACATCTGTGCTACAAGACTGGCAGCAGATTTTACTTTTGTGTATTTGTGGATGACACAGATACAATATTTCAGTAATTTGTCGATATATGTTCAGTTTGCCTCTCACCATACCTACTCAATGATATATGTATGTCTGCACCACGGTCAAAGTGTTATGTTTAATAAATAAGAAACTAGGCCACCTGATTTGTAACAAAACTGCAGCCAACAGTGGCAGTAACTGTAGCAATCAGGACTGAAGTCTTATGTACATGTATTGTTTCTCCTAAGGACTGAGTTGGTTGCCTCAATTATTGGTATATTTAGGATTAATTGCATTATAGTGTAAGATTCATGGTAGATTGATGGTGGCGGTTATACCAAGACATACCTATATTCTTCTCTATAATATACAACCTATAATAGTTCCCAATATTTTTTATAATGTATGTACACTGTTTTAACATACATGATTTAATGTTTTATATATTTTTTAGATCTTGCCACACAATCTATGTATCAGCGAATGGATTCAAGCTTTGTGGGATTAATATTTGCAGTATTCCTTAAAGACCAAACATCCAAAGCTCCACAAGTAAGCAATTAGGAATCTCATTTAGATGTACAATATCTTTAATACATCAGTAGTGTATTTAACACTCACTGAGGGATACACAACTGCTGTGACTTACTTGGCGGCGTAATGTGCATGAGGCATGTACACACGCATTGTGTACATATGAATCTGTATGAATTATAGGCAAAAACGAATGCTCTGTTTATGTCGGTGCTACAATACTGCAGGCGGACACAACATCTGTGTATTCATAGATGCTGTGTACAGTGAATTATCGGCGCATTTCCCATATACCGAAAACAGGTCCACATTGCTGTGTCCTGCAAATCTTGACTCGATATAACATATGAGCGCTGCAGTTAAAGGGTTAAATAACATTAATATAATATATATGAACAATATCATTTCACATTATCACTGTAAAACTTTTTTTCAAAGTATGCAGAATCTCTGTTCTGTGGTGCTATTCTGTAGCTCACATACTTTTTCCTTGTTATTAATTAATATTTAATAATTTAATTTTAGATCCAGATCACATGTTTCCAATCAATTAATGAAGGTTCCAATCAGAGTAGAAGAGAAATTGAGCTGGAAATAACAAACAACAATGATTCACTAATACAACACAATTTTCAAGTAAGTTTGTAAATGTATATTAGTGAACAGTTATCTTAGATCTTATATTATATTAGCTTTAAATTGCAGTTACTCCTGCTACTTATAAGTGAACTGCAGCCACAACATTGCTGTGTAATTCTGGGCGTGATGCGCTTGCGGCTCCTATACACCTGTGTTATACCGACAAATAGCATGAGTTACAAGCGAACAAAAGTGTAGTTTTTATGTCGGCGCTACAAGACTGGGGGCGGCCATTATGTCTGTGTATTTGTAGGTGACACATAGATGCAAACAAATACAATATTTCTGTAATTCGTCAGCGTATCTTCAGCGTAATCAAATAAGCTCCAGTAAAGGGCCGCCTCACGCAATACTGACCCGATCATATACATCCGCACTGCAGTCAAAGTATTAAGGTAATTCCTATAAATAGATTGAGACTACAGATACAAACAGTCTTTGTACATAATTTGAGATATATTAAGTGTCAGCATTATATATATAAAAAAAAATGTTTGAATTTGATATAATAGTAGGCATTTATATTACAGATATTAGCTAAGCTTCCAGAAATATTGAAAGAAGAAGAAGATGAAGCATTCAGAATTGAAGCTGGCCAAGGTGATGTTGAGGATATTCTGAATAAACAACACAATACTGCTGTGCGTACAATTGCCATTGGACATATTGTAGAAAAGGTGATTATGCATTTTATTCATATCCTTTTAATATTTCAATAATGTCAAAAATATTATTTGTTTTATACACTGTCAGTTTTATTTTAATTTTTTCACACTGAATTTTTGGAATATGGCAGATTTATGTATACAACTGAAACTTAAGTAGTTTTTTCCTTTTTCTATCTACTTTTTATTATGAATACATTTCAAAGAGATGGTTATGAATACATATGTATCAAATTAGTGGATTGATGATTGATTGATTGATGATTGATGTTTTAAAGTTTTATTTATGTTGGAAAACAAATTTTATAGTGTTAGATTTTTATTTCTCTGACCTTTGAAAATTAATCATATAAAAATTATTGGGGTGATATGAGTTTTATTTGTGCACAAATTGAATCAATTTTATAAGGCATAGCCTTAAGCTATAGCATATGTAAATGATGATTTCGCGAAAAGTAAAGTGGCTGGTGCCAAAAGGAATTTGACTCAAAACTGGTTTTTAATTTTTAGTTCGAGTGTTAAATGGACAAAATAATAATTACTCCTACCACACTTCTATAAAAGCGTGACTTCAATGATAAAATGTTATTATTGTCAACAGATTTCCAGGCCAATGTTGGAGGCTTTGGTGGCAAGAAATGAACTCAACACATTTCGATTAAAAGCTTTGAAAAAACAGCATCAGGAATTGATGAACAAGCTGGAAAATATATCTTGTGGTGTATAAGAAATTTTAAGTGATAAAAAATATTATATCTTATACTGATAGAAGTTAAATACCATAAAGAATAAATAATATTCAATCACATTACTTATGTTTATTTAAATTTCTACATTACATCATTTTTATCAATCATTTCAAAACCATCTGAAGAATCAATACTTGATACACGCTGCCTTCTCTTATCTTCTCGTGTGTACACCATATTGACAACAGCTCCACTTAAATTCGACAATACATTGTAAGCTGTACCACTCCATGTACTGACTGGTTGGACTTCCAATGTTGACTGGAATTGTTCATTCTGCTGATCTAAAAAAGTTAAAGTATGCTTATTTCATAGGAAAATTATGAATTAAATGGATTAATTGATAAGCAAATTACAATAAAATAAAAAAAACATATTCATAATTTAAAGTAATATTTAGCAATAAATGCCTGTATCATCTGAATACCTCGAGGCATATATTCATCTTCACTTGAATCTGAGGTCTCCACATCCCTATCTAAGGAATGCATTTTGTCTGCTGATAAATTTGTTACTAAAGAACTACTATTATCTGAACTATCACTGGCTTCTTCAAGAGATACATCCACTGGTTTCCAATAATCTGTAATAAATTTCTATTATTGAATTTCCCTTGTCATACATAAAAATAATAAGAAAAGTTAACTTTCTACAAATATTTTAACACTTTCACTGCGGCCCTCAAATATAACATCGAGTTGTTCTTGTGGCATTCATTGAAATGTTAAATTTTTTAGCATCCATGTAGCATATACAAATACAAACATTTTTCCGCCTGCAGTCTTGTAGCTCCGACGTAAACATAACTTGTGTGCACCCATAATCAATACAGATTTGTATCCACACAACAGGCATGTACAAGATGCAAGCTCATTGCACCAAGTAATACATAGCAGTTGAGTATTCCGCAGGGTAAGTGTTAATACTTACCTTGTGGTTACTTGTGTCGTGACAAGCTTATGGCTCGTACATGTGTTGTACGGACAAATCTGTATGGATTACAGGCAAACTAAAGTGATGTGTTTACGTCGGCGCTACACTGGAGGCCAATATTGTGTCTGTGTATTTGTAGATGATACATAGATACTAAAAATACAACATTTCAGTAAATTAGCGATATATTTTCAGTCTCAGACAAGCAAGCTCCAGTTTAGCACCACCTCCCGAAACACTGACCCGATCCTATATGTTACTGCCACAGTCAGTGTTAAAAAAGTGATTGTCAATGGATTCATAGTCATTACCTAAACTTTGTTTTTCATCAATCACTGCTTTGGTTTCTGGTTCAATCGACAATAAATCCATATTTGCATCTGATATATCAGGAATAAGGCCTTCTAACTCAGTATCAGACTCTACAACAAAACACTTTGTTTTAATTATGAATATCCAATACAAAAAAATAATTACATTCAAAAATATATTTGTATAATATGTCATCAGCATAATGTAATAAGATGGGTGTAGATTAGACATAGTTATTAATAAATAAAAGTAATAAATATATGACAAAGGAATAACAATTGTTTATATATAAAGAACTAGTAAATCATACATCTTTTGCAGCTTTTACCTGCGGTTTGCTGGATTTTCCTTATTACTTTTGTAATTGGTGGTATAATTTTATGTAAAAAGCAAATAAACATAAATAATAAATATACAATTGCATATCCACTGGTATATTTTCCTATGAAGAACATCAAGCCCAGGAATATTTGAATTAATAGGAATGCCTGAAATAAAAGACTTTTAACACTTAAATGTTCTAAGTTACTACCAAATTTAAAATTAACAGGGATTATACACTAAGTTACCTAAAAATATATTATGTAATTAATAATTGTGTGTTTATAAACTTACCTTTGTGTGGTTGATATCTCGTAAATAAATAAGATTATTGCATTTTTTTAATATCCAATTACTGAATTCTGTTGAAGCAAATGTTATTTTATCAACTTCTTGACGAGATAAACGTTTTAAACAATTTGTTCTATGTTTATATTTCAACCAGGCTTCAAAAGCATCGATACACAGAACTATTGAAGATGATACAAAAATAAATTGCAACAAATTTACTTGTTGATAAAGGCAGACACTGAAAAAATATATTGTAACATGAGATATAGTAAATAAAATAAAAATAAAGGTATTTACACATACATGCCCATACATACATAAATACCACATGAAATAGGAAAATAAATAGCAAAGATAGCCATATTTTTTTCCAGAATAAAATATCTTCAAGTAAACTAATGAAAGTAGCAAGTAACAAGGAACTTTGGTTCTTTTTATTTTCGGGAGATTTAAGAGAATGTCGTTTAAACATATTCTTTATAGACGCCAACATTTTGTTTCAGTATTACAACATTTCTTTTAAATTTAATAAATAATAAAAGCAACAAATACAATCATATAACTTTAACAAAGGAAAACTCAAAATATTTTTGTAAATATTGCAAAATCATAGGTAGGACACAACACCATAGATAATGGGATTTTTAGAAGAAGAATAATGTACTGACATTAAAATCATTCATCAATTTCGTCTTAGAACATATACGTTTCACAGATACAGCCAAATTATTTTTTTTTAAACTACTTTGAATTTATCAAGTATTACCTAGGCATTTCTTTTCGCTCATCCAGTATTTAATTAATACGTTATAGTAAATATCATAATATAAAAAATGTACTGCAACCTACACATCATTCCTATTTATTACTCATTCGTTACTGACCATGACTAAAAAGTAAGTGCTATTTGGTCCTACTTATACTTAATTTATTTTCAATTTAACTTAATGGATTTATTTACAGTAATCATGGAAAAATTTGAAAACCAATTTACTGGCTATATTTTAATAAAAATAACGTATCGTTTTTTTCTAAACATGCGTCTCTTCCAAACAAGTAAGTATAAATTTTCTTGACGCTTTCAAGGAGAACAATGTTTTTGTTAAACATTTTTAGAGTGTGGGCAATATTTGTTATGAACATTAAAAAGGAATTACAATTGCCATATCAAGTTATAATTATTATTAATGATATTTCATTGCGAAGGGTCGTGAAAGGGTTCGATTAAACATATTAACTGTTTTCCAACGATTTTCACAGATCATTGCATTGCAAAATTAGGTCAACATTCTCAACTTTAAAACGGATAACTTCTTTATTTACAACGTACTGATTGAAATAAATCAGACACTCGATGTTAAGTGAAGCTTATTGTGTATGTATTTGTGATAATCGCACAGAAATCGGTTAAAACGTTTCATATTAGGTTGAGCCAATGCACAAACAAACTTCGTTGAAAAACCGTGCACAGTAAGTCACGTTATAAGTGAGTAATATGAGATGCATTTTATTAAAAAAAATGGAGATCCCTATGAAAATTACAAAAATGTGTCCTAAGATATCAAGATTGTGCATATGTGTATAAGTCATATTTACAGTACTAATCATTGATGTGTCAAACTATCCAAAAAGCTACTTTACTTAAGTTAAGTGTCTTTAGTTGAGTGAGGGTTTATTTTCCCTGTTTGTTCAAACTACTTCTCCACTTGCCTGTAGGAACTGAATCCTCCCTACCATCATACGTGTTGACCAATGTTGAAAAAAAACATAAATCCTATGGTATAGCAAATGATTTGGGCTAGTATCTGAGTCTGTGGTAAGAGATTTCTCTTTGTCACTGTCAAGTGTCAATCGCAATCAGACAGACCATTGACATTACAAAACTGACTTGAATATTGTATTGTAATTTGTATTATTCTCTAATGTAAAGGGAATTTGCTGGCCTTATCCATTTATTTTATTAATTAATCATATTTTTATTACATTAACCAATTTATATTAAAGAGTCTAGTAAACTTAGTGATAGTTTATCATTTTTTTTGTTATTACTGTGTAAATATTTATCGTAAAGAATAAGAACATTAAGACACTGACAACTGTGTGAAGGAGATTGTTTTCGGAAAATGTTGGGATTCCGGAAAATGCAGCAATTTGTTAACTTTTGAACGAAATAATAATGAGATGAAAAGTACTGAAGACAACATGTCTTCCACTATTTACGAAAAGTTTATAAGTAAGGAAGGCTCAAGGCCCTATAAATGCTTAGAACTTGCCACAAAGGTGTCTCTGAATTTGAGTCATTTTAGGAGAGATGGCAGATTTTGTGACATAGATTTAATATCGGGCAAAACGAAAGTTAAGGTAAGAGAAAAAGTTTAATGGATAGCAATTGTATTTAGACAGTTTCGTAATTAAAACTGACTCGATTCGAGTCGATTTTTATATTTATTTATTACGTTACCAAGTCCATACTTGAAGATAGTTATGGTTATAAGTAATAAATATGAACCTTTAATATTACGAAAGATATGCAAAATCGAAAATGTGTTTTAAGTACTATTTACAATCCTAAAAAATATAGGAGTAAGCCAAGTTGATGATGTGTTGAAATAATTTTCTATTTCATTTAAATAAATCAATAAGTCCTTGACGTCAATTATTGTACTTCTGTGACAACTATTAATTTTTTATTGTTTTTTATTCCAGGCACATCGGGTGGTCTTGGCTGCAAGTTGTGAATATTTCGATGCCATGTTCAGTGTTGGTTTGGAGGAAAGTCAGAAAAGTCATGTGGTTCTACCAAGTGTTCCTCCAGGCATACTGCCCTTAATTATTGATTTTATATATACAGGTAAGTCTCAAACATTCTTTGAGGACATATGCATATCAAATTATTCAATTATTCTTGAGTAAGAAATTCCCTTATATATATATATTTTTTTTTTATAGTGAAAGAGTAAGAAATGGGCATGCAGGCCATCTGATGTTAGTGGGCACTACAGCCCATGAACAACCAAGTCCATGCATTCATGGATGGATGTGGATGTGTTCCTACTCTTGAGGACTAAGATGGTCACCTCCAATAATGTGTATCTGGCAACCACACCTCCCCAACCGAAACACAATACATGAAGAACATGTTGCTTTATAGCGGGTTATGAGGGTGGTGGTGGTGCCGCCCCGGGCGATGTTCTATATGTACATGTTATGCAGTCACAGATGGGTTGCCACTTCTGAGGACTAAGATGGTCACCTTGCTTTAAAATGTAGCCAGTAATTGCTCCTTTCCAAAAGAAACACAAGAAATGCCTTATGGCAGATTATAAGGACGGCGATGGTACCTACCTAGTTGAATTATAGTTATCCCACCTTTCAAATAAATTATATATGTACACTGTTTGTGATATAAATGCATCAGCTGTAAGTTGCTTCTGTGTAACATATAAATAAGTAATAATTTGTTTCATTGTGCTTTATAAGGAAGCTGCATGATGAATTGCTTAAATTAACTTTGTAATTATGTTAATCTCTATTTAACATTGACTGTAGCTCTCATATATTATAATGAGTCTGCATTTCAGTAAGCGGCACAAAACTGAAACTGTTTTCTCTAGACAGAAAATGTGCTGAAAATATACAGAAATCTTGTTTTTTAACATATGTTTAGCATCTACGACTATACAGACATTGTGTCTGTTCGCAGTTTTGTAGCACCAACAGAGACAGTAATTGTGCTTGCCCATAGTCAATACACATTTGTGTGAACATAACATGTGTGTACAAGAGACATGTGCATTACACCAAGTGGAACACAGAAGTTGTGTTTCCCATAATGAACGTATTAAAGCAAACTGCGATGATCCATATTAAAATACCTTTGTACTCATAACTGACACATTTTGTTTAACAAAAACATAGGATTATAATAACATAGGATTTTCTTATTTTCTCAGGTGAAATAATAATTGACAAAGCAACAGTGCAACACTTACTGATAGCTGCTGATATGCTCCAACTCCAAGAACTGGTTGCTGTATGTGGTGAATATTTGAAGAGGGAATTACATCCTTCCAATGCATTGGGAATTTATAGGTAATAATCCGAACACATTGACTAGACTGGTGCACTCTTATTATCGAGTC
This sequence comes from Phocides pigmalion okeechobee, assembly GCA_018251015.1. NCBI lineage: Eukaryota > Metazoa > Arthropoda > Insecta > Lepidoptera > Hesperiidae > Phocides > Phocides pigmalion. The sequence continues at coordinate 9,472 of DWON01011132.1, forward strand.
AGCTTTGCGGCAGGCGGATTGCCGCCAGTTTATTGAAACTGGAGCTGTTTTTTCAAGACTGGACATGCGCCAACAATTCACAGAAATGCTGTTTTTTTTTCATCCATGTAGCATCTATGAAAACACTTGTTGTGTCCATCCACAATCTTGTATGTAACTTGGGTTCGCTGGTAATCCATACAGATTTGTATATACATGAATATAACATGTGTACAAGCCACATGTGCCTTACCCCAAGTAAAACAAAACATTTGGTGTGGTCCAGCAGTGAGTGTTAAAAAATGAAAAAAATATACATATCCTAATAATTACACAAAAAAAATTAAATAGTCACTTGATTATAATGATTTCATATTTTATTTCACATAATCAATTTTAAAGTATAAATACAAGTGAGGAATAATTATGATAGGTACCTTAGTATTTACATGATGACATACTTTTACCTACAATACATGAATTAAAACATAATGTAAATAAGATTATACATATGTTGCATTAATGATGATGGTAATTAGAAACCATATTATCTCAACATACAAAGGGTCTAGGTTTGATCTCCAGTTGCACATGATTTTAGATTTGTGTTCGGAATCTGGTAATTTGTTTATAATAATGTTAATGTAATTTTTCAAACAGCTGCAAATTACAAAAGATAATAATGAACACATTGTAAGTGCCCTCACAAGCCCTTCATTTTACCATGTACTGGGGTTTTTTATGTGAGAAAAGTAGCAAGCAAGCATGTTAAGTTGTCGCAGCCCATAGATATCCACGTACAACCACAGAAACATCCGCAATTCTATCTGAGCTCGAATGTAGATTCGTTGCTACTCCTGAAGACTAAGATGGTCACCTCGCTTCAAAGTGTAGCTGGCAACCACTCATCTCCA
>DWON01011133.1:0-10364 GCA_018251015.1 Phocides pigmalion okeechobee
ACTAATTTGTTTCACAAAGACAGAAGTTTTCTTAAATAATTACATTGCATAAAATAAATAATATATGTGGCATAAGCAAACTTCCGTCTTGATGTGATAACTGAGTTCAATTTATAACAAGATTTCTTATTATATCTAATTATAAAGAAGGTAACGAGCACGCAGTCGGTTTGATGTTAAGTGGTAACAGCTACTCGTGGTATATACCTCCTTGATATAGGACCAGAGTTCTAAATTCGATCACAAATGGCACTTCCAAGGATTAACAGTCAGAATTTTTAGAAAACCTTCAACTACAATATGTACCACATTATAAATTCCATTAGAAGTAAACTGTACACCCGCTTCAAGTTTCGAGTTAGTTACCACGCTTTTCCATTGATAAGCTTCAAATTTAACGTAGAAGGGGCTACTACTTCCCGTGATATACCATTCGGGTACTATCGCATTGAAATCTACACATAGCTAGATAAAGATTTCAGAGTCCAAGGCTACTTCAGAAGATACCTTACTATGAAGAATAAATGGAGAAAGAAACCATTGTCTTACAGCATATTTGCCAAACCAAAAAACCATGTGTCAAGCTGTCCATGAACAAATCTTGATCCAATTATCGAATTGTTAGAACAGATAAGTAACAAGGCGGAGACGAATCGACGAAATGCCTGCCATTAATTATTCAGAGGAAGCTATTTATTTATTTATTCCTCAGCGTTAATTCAAAGTGGAGTGACGTCACGTACCTTCCGGCTTATAAGGTTTAAGTAAGATGTCATACTTAAGGTTTTACTATCTCATCTTGTATTCTCGGTTTATAGGAGTATGTCTTACAATTTATACAAGGCTTTCTAAAATAGATTAAATATAGCATGAAAATAAGTGCAGTTTAAAAAATTAAATCCTACAGAAAAATAAAAAAATAAAAATTAGGAACTGTTTTTAGTATGATATAAACTAATTGGAATTTAACAATCTTTGCTTTGATGGTGAAGAAATATAACGTGAGGAAAGTTGTTTGACGGAGAGTTGTCCATAATATCCTCAAAGGCTAGTTATGTTATGAATGGTATGCCATAAAGTCTATCAATCTGCACCCGCTAATTTGAAATACCATGGTTTATTCCTTTTAGCGATGAGTTGATGATGATGATGATGCTCAAATTTTATTGAAACAGCGGTAAAAGTTTTCATATTATCTCTAAATATTATAAAAAAACCCCCCATCGTGTATTTCTGTCTGTTCGTGATAAACTCGAAAAGTACTGGACGGATTTTCTCACATTATAACAAAAGGTAGAGGGATCCCTGAGAAAGTTTTCGGTGCATAATAAGTTAAGTTTTTTGTAAATTAGGCGAGAAATCAAATGGTTAAATTCAATATTACTATTTCAGTCGTTTGTAATAGATGTTTCTAATTATTAGTTTTTGCAACTAGGTAATGACTGTATGCATGTATGTAAAAAAAAAATGTGTAAGTAAATATAAACTTTATTACCCGAGCGAGGCTGGGTCGGGTAGTTAGTATTAATACAAGTCTCACGTGATGGTATGAAATTGTAAGCTTATTACTTATTCAAGTACTAGGGCGGTATAAATCCTAGATGGTCGTTCAGGCGCCGCCAAACATTCACTGAATTCTAAGTGGGCGACGTAATTCGAAGCGCCTAATATTATCCGGAGAAATAAACTGAAAATTATTATTGGTGTTAAGAAACCCTAAGGAGATGATAAGTTTCAGATATTTAATTAATTCAAATCGGCCAGTATTATCCGGAGAAATAAACTGTAAATTATAATTGGTGTTAAGAACCCTTAAGAAGACAATAAGTTTAAAGATTAATAATAGAGAATTAAATACAATATATTATTTCCACTATTATATAAACGTGAATCATCAGTATGTTTGTTTCTTTGTTTCTTTACCATGAAAACTATTGACTGAATCTATCTCAAATTTTATACACCTCATGTCTCGTTATAGTTATTATTAAATGTATAATTAATGTTAATTAGATAAATGTGTAAGGTTGCCGAAATACAAGGTCGGCAGTGACAATTTACCGTCAAATTGACTGAATGGTCTTTTGTTACTTCCATTTTATAAAGTTTGCTTGACGAGGTATCGAAGTCTGGACCTTATGTGTTATACCGGGTTACAGCTGTACCAATGTCGTATTTGTTTATTTGGTTTAGGCGCGTAATGTCCAAATCGCAAAATTGCCGGATACACATTATTGGAGGCGACCATCTTAGTTTTCAAGAGTAGGAACGCATCCGCGTCCATCCTTAAATAGAACTTATGTTCTATTTGAGATTGAACGTGGTTGTCCATGGGCTGCAGTGACCACTTCACATCAGGTGGCCTGCATGTCTGTTTCTTACTCTTTCACAAAATTTAAAAAAATATATACGGGTAGAGTCAATAAAGTCGAATATGTAAAAGTTTTTACCGCGTTTTTTCCTTAATTTTAGTGCTAAAATAAAAATTATATATGATATGCTTAAGGTAACAAGTTGTAAGAATTAATAATATGAACCATAATTTCCTTCAATAAAACCAGTTATAATTGCTCCGACCACACAGTGTTACTTTGTTAAAATCACTTAATTTTGAGCAAAAAATTACTTCCTTATAAATTAATCGTGAGGACCACGTAAGTATTCCTTCGCGACATTTTTTTGTATTTATTAAATAGCTCAAAGGTTTCCGTGTTCTGTTGGACATTCACTGAGTCACTAGTAAATATGTGATTCATTAAAATCCAACATCACTCATATATTTATGGTGTTAATAAAATTGTATTATGCGTCTTTGATAGCAGAACTCGTTGTTTACATTAAACTAGTTGTACAACTAGTTTAAGTAAACTAGTTGCACAGATACAACTAGTTTATAGTAAAATGGTAAAACTACATCGTTGTAAATTTACTGCTTTAAAGTTAACTAGTTAGTTAATGTAGTTGTACAAACACAACTAATTTAAAGTAAATTCGTTAGTTAAACTGGTTATACATATAAAACTACTTTAAGTCAACTAGTTAGTTAAACTAGTTATACAGATACAACTATTTTATAATAAAATAGGAAAACTAGTTGTAAAAAATCTAGTTTAAAGTAAACTAGTTAAAGTAGTTGTCCAAATACAACTAATTTAAAGTAAATTCGTTAGTTAAACTAGTTTTACATATACAACTAGTTTCAGTTAACTAGTGAGTCAAACTAGTTGTACCAATACAAGTAGTTTAAAGTAAAATAGTAAAACTAGTACAGATACAACTAATTTTAAGTAAACAACGCTTTTTAAAATTTGGATTTTTTTTAATTTAACACAATATCGTAGACGACGTTATATTAATTTCAAAAATGTTACACATTTTTTGCGCAATACTAGATATACCGTAACAAATATAATCTACATATTGCTTCAATAAGGACAACAATAAAATAATGTCAAAGAAAACCAGTTAAGTATCTATGCATGGTAAGGTAACAGACTAATTTGGTGGAAAACGGATTTGGTCTCTGCCTAGATAATAGATAAACGATTTCGTATTATTACTAGTCACCCGGCCCAGCTTCGCTGGGGTAATAGAATTTATATTTACTTACATTATGTTTCTTTCATACACGCATCCAGTCATTATCTAACTGCAAAAACTAACAATTAGAAACGTTTATTTCGAACTACGACAGAATTATTGTATTGAATTTAATTTAATTTTTCACCCAATTTACAAATAAAACTTAACTTCTTATGCACCAAAATCTTCCTCAGGAATCACTCTGCTTGTTGTTGAAAACTGTAAGAGAATCCGTCCAGTACTTTTTAAGTTTATTACGAACAAACAGACAGACGCGACGGGGGACTTTGATTCATAATATTTAGAGATCTATGCCGAAAACAGTTTGTTTATAATCCATGCAAATAACTTTCCAAAACGATGTACTAATTTGTCAAAATATTTCAAAAATCTTATACTCTATACAATTAATAAAGTTGTAAAGTAATCGTTGTTTGACTATAGAAAATATAATATGAGAAAAACTACTATTAGGGGCATTTATTACCACGATACAACCCAAGTTAAATGTTGCTAGAATTTTTCTCTGTTTGCCTTTGGTTACGCTAATCTCAGAAACGTCTTCACTACTATCTAATTTACTTACTTACATTACTTGTACCACTTACTGGCGTCGGGCGAAACCAGCTGCCAAACAGCGGGTGCAGCCAGGGTTAATCCGGGGTACCCCGAGTTCAGGCCAGGGCGAAAAGGACTGTCTCGAAGCCCGTGTTCCCCGCCCAGAGAGGCTGGGGCGTCCCCCGATTATGATGATGATAACAAACGAATTAAATACCTTCAATGCGGTTTTCACTAATCTATTACAGTAAGTAGCACTTATAAAGTAGCCTCCTGACCATTTTAGTCGGTACATGAATGAAAACAGTTATTTGAATATTTGGGTGAGAGTACATAAAAACTTTTTACTATTAGAAAATTTGGAAAGGACAATATAAGCTCACGTGAAAGAAGTCGCGGGCAGTAGCTAGATATGAAGGAAAATTAAACTTTAGCAGAAATTAAGACACAGAACACAATTCAATTGTGTGTTCGACGAAGTCTGTGTTTTTTGAACTGTTACAGATAAACTGTCGGCTCGATTTTTCACAGAATAAATCTCATTGTGGCAGATAAAACATAACAAAACACAATACAATGAGAAAATAGATCAGGCAGTTTTTTTTTTCATTTGGAAAAAGTAATAAAACAGCTAGTATTAAATGGTTTCTGCTGCCCATAGACATCTGCGTCCAAGCTCAAACAACTACCCTCAAATGACTAAACTCCTGCAGACATTACATACATGCGATGCTCAACCAGTTCGACAGGCGAGGTACCACCGCCACCCTCATAATCCGCCGTAAAGCATTACTTGTGTTTCAGTTGGACAGGTGCGGTTGTCGACGACACTTTGAAGCGAGGCTACCATCTTGGTCCTCAAAAGTAGCAACTTATCTACGTTCGAGCTCAGATAGGATTTCAATTGTGTTTGCGGTTGTACGTGGATGTCTATGGTCTGCGAGTATTTAACATTAGGTGGATTGCATGCTCGGTTGCTACTCTTCGTACATAAAATAAAATCGATTTAAAAATATACCTTTACAAAGCTACGGTATCAGCGAGTGATTACTGAAAAATATTTTATCCTTTACTAAACTAAGTTCCGGAGTAACTACTTAACATCAGGTGCCCTGCATGCTCGTTGAAAATAAAGACATATTCATTCGTAATAAGGAAATTGGGAGGCGGATGAACAGAAAACATTGACAACGTTTGGACAAAGGTCGACCCTATGACATACGATTTTTATGGAGATAGCATTCATTCGGTGAAAACTCCAACCCTCGTAATCTCTTCATCCTTATATAGGTAGCTGTATTGTCTCCTATAAGGGTGGATTGGGATTACTCGACACTCAAGTTCACTTGCAAATCTTCAAGAAAGCTAATAAACCCGGATATTTTTATGTATAAATGACTGAGGTCTCCACTTATGATCGCTTTAAGAAATGTCTAAATAATTTCGATATTTCATATGTACGTACCGGTATTGTCATGTATAAGGATGGATTGGGATTACTCGAGGCTCAAGGTCACTTTCTACTTGCAGATCCTCAAGAAGACTAATAAACCCGGATATTTTTTATCCGTTTAAATGATAAAAATCTCCAGTTGTGAACGCGTCATGCAATATCTAATTAAAACAAAGTCCCCGTCGCATGTGTTTCTGTTCGCGATAGACTCAAAAAGTATCGGACGGTCTTTCTTGGATAGTTGCAACACCGGAGGAGTCGAGGCATTGCCGACTTTGAAGGAGATTTCGAAAAGTCAGACAAGCGACAGTTTTCCACAACAGGTAGAGTGATTTCTGAGGAAGGTTTTGGTACATCATAAGTATTTCTTTTTTTTGTAAATTGAGCGAGAAATTAAATAATTAAATTCGAATAGTAATTCAGTCGTCTTTCGAAATCGACGTTTCTAATTGTTAGGTTTTGCAACTAGGCAATGACTGGATAATGTGTTTGAAGGAAAAATAATGTAAGTAAATATAAATTCTATTACCCGAGCCAAGCTGGGCCAGGTCGCGAGTTTCTTAATATAATATCACTAGTCATCAGTAACATCGATTAAACGCAGGACGAAACTAGCTGTGCCCGGGACTTCGTCCGCATTACGTAACGTTACATACTTCAAACCGGGTGCATGGCTCGTGTTCACGGCGAAACTCGATTCTTCATGAGTTTCGAAAATGTATAAATTCCGCGATATTATTATTTTAAAATCATATTTCAACTGAGTTATTATTCAAACAAAAAGATACAGAAAAATGGCCTATTTATCCAGTCAATGGAAAATTAAATTCGTTTCCAATTATCTATTAGTTCCATTTTATTTAACAAATTACTCTCAACTTTCTCTTTATTATTTGCAAAGGTATTATTCAATCAATTTCCTTTGTCTCCCCAATCCAAGCGATCGAGTTTCGACAGGAAACAGGCGACATGGCGCGTGCGCAATGTAAGCTATATTAGTAAGGTGTAAGTAATAAGCGTAAGCGTTTTGCCGTTCACACTTTACACACACTCCTATGACGTAGATAATAAGCATAAACGTTTTGTCTTTAGCACTTTACGCGGCGTAAGTAATAAACGTAAGCGTTTAGAGTTAAACACTTTACGCACATTCACATGGTGTAAGTAATAATAAGTATAAATGTTCAGCATTAAGCACTATACATACTTTCGTATGGCGAAGGTAATGACAATGAGAATTTAGACTATAACCATTTATACTTACATCCGTGTAGCGTAAGTAATAGCCGTAAGCGTTTTTGTTTGACACGTTACATATACAAATTTAATGTACTGAGAATTGGACATTTTGTAATTTTGACTTCCTTTGGTCATACTGCGAATTGGACCTTTTATGGCCACTGGACATTTTGCGAATTACACATTATGCATCTAGATCTATGTATGATTAGCTTAACGTATTTAATAAGTTATACAACTGTACCTCACACGGGACTGGTAACTGGTTCGAAAAATCGGCAATTAGAAAGCATTAATTGTGCGTACCCGTTATGTAAAACAATTTTAAAGGTGGGATTACTATAGTTCGACCGGGGAGGTATCACCGCCGCCCTCATAATCCGCCGTAAAGCATTACTTGTCTTTCGGTGCGGTTGCCGGCTACACTTTGTAGCGAGGCGACCATCTTAGTCCTCAGGGGTGGCAATACATCCATGTTCGAGCTCAGATAGGATTTCAGTCATATTTGTGATTGTACGAGTACGAGGATGTCTCGTTTGCTACCCTTCTCACGTAAAGAAATTTAAATGTTATAAAATCTAATGTAAATCAACTTGAAATTCGAATATTTTATCTCACTTTAAATGTATTATATTTATATGCACTCAATAAATCTAAAACTTACAATGTAAAATCAGTTCATCGGCGTTAATCGTCCTGTTGGTTATTGGTTGATGTAGATAAAGTCTGGCGGAAATTATTCAAAAATTGTGTCCATAAGTTTGTAACTTAAATGACCGTAAAAAGTGTATATTATTTGTATCCCGTCGCATAGAATTACTGCGTGTGAGAAAAACCAGTGGGTAGAGACAGCTGGCCGTTCTGATGGGAATTATCGACGGATCGCATATTGTTTTAGGGTTAACTTTCAACTTATCGCAGTGATAGCCTAGTGTTTAAATATAGTGGTTAGAGCTAGGGTCCAAAGTTTTTTTCGCCAACTCTTTTCTAAAACAAAACACGTTACGAGTCGTTGATAGTTTATTGGCGTTCAAAGAGTTCTGTAAAGAATCTACTTTGAATAAAAATATTTTGATTTTTATTTGTTGACTATAACACGAGTCTTAATTTTTATAAGTTACATGTGAATAAAACAGTTATTTATTTAAATTAGATAAAAATATCTTTAAAGGTTACACACACATACTCACTTCTTTGTATATAATATATGCAATGTACTTGAAACTAATTGCAATAAAAGCGTAACCTAAACATTCAAACGGGTGTTTGTCCTCATGAGGCATGGTGCCAAGAACTTTTCGAACGAACCTGCCTGCTTGTCACCTGCTAACTCAATTAAACATAGGAATATTTGTTTGAAAAAAATTGGCATTTAGTGGAACATATTTGACCCGCTTGGCTTCTTCTGCAGCCTTCGTCGCAGCTTCAGCCCATTTGTGTATCAAAAATTAATATGTTTCAATGTTGAAGGAAATCACCACGCACTGTTCCTCATGATGTATATACTTGTGAACTAAACTTTGGAGAACTTTATAGAGAAAGTTTCTTCAAAGTAACCTATGAGCAAGGTGAAAATAGCGTTAAAACACTTTGAACACTCGTAAAATGATTCACAGAAGTGTATCACGAAGCCTCTCGAACCGCGATTGTAGTTCCATGGGATGAGTAGAGGTGGCCCACTCATGCACGTGAAGAATATCTGTCACCATCACTACCACCGCTGAAGAAAAATCTCAACGCTGGCACCGCTGCTCCCATCCACAGAACCGTAGCTGACATTCACGAGGCTTCATTTTTTATATGAAAAGAGTAGTAAACCAGCATGCAAACTACCTGGTGTTAAGTAGTAATACAAATAATGCTTTATGGCGGACTATGAGGGTGGCCGTGGTACCTTCCCGGTCGAACTATAGTGTTCCCACCTTTAATGGCTCACCTCTCTAAACCATTTTGTAAGTCATTGTCTTAGAGGTACGAGTAGTGGTCTAGTGTGAAGTCTACTAATCCATACTTGACCAAGTTGGTGGTGTATGACATAATCGTATACAAACTTTACGACTGTAAATATAAAAATCGCATGACTTTATTACGTATTACTCGGAATAAAACTGTGTGAATGTTATTTTTAACCGAGACTCCCCTTCGTACGTATAGGCTATACCCAACAATGAGGGAAATGAAGAATAGAGAAATGTATGGAGACGACAATTTATTTTTAAGGTCTATCACATACCAGAATCGTTTACTTTATTTTATTTATTTATTAATAAAATCATATATCCATCATATGACTTTGTTAATAAATAAATTAAATAGATGCTGCTGATATGTAGTATGGGCAATTGACAATCAAAAATCGTTAATCGTGAGTACCCGTTATGTAACATAATATATGGATTCCGCGATAATATTAGTTTAAAATCGTATACTCCTTCAATGGCCTAATATACTGGAATTTCATTTTTTATGTCAAAAATATAGCAAAAGATTGTGCAGGCCATCTTAGGTTACATGGTCCATGCAGTCTAGGAATGTCCACATCTAACCTGAAATAAGTGTAAAGTCCTGTCCAACGTCGTGCACAGATCAAACATGTCCAAAGTCCGACGTAGTGCATGTATGCACTACGTCGGACTTTAGTTGTTACTCCTGAAGACTGGGATGATCGCCTCGCTTGTAAATGTAGACGGTAACCGCACTTCTCCAAATGATATGCAAACCTTGTTTTGCGACATTTTATAGGGGTATTATCAACATTTTGTGTGAGTTTATTACCGATAATTTGATATAATATGAAGATAATTAAATTTCAACGATACTTGTCAAATGATAATTCGGCAGTCGATCTCGAATAAGTATCACTTTAAATACTATTTTATCTTTTGAAGGAGTATACCTAAAACAATTATTTTTGCCGTTCTGTTAACAACCTTTCAGCGACCTTATAAAGTAATCTAAAAGTTCGCTTTATAAAGCGAAGATAAGTATTTATTAATGAACTTTAAGACAACAGGCGCTGTGTAATTAGTCCATTGCTATTAGAATTAATTGCGCCCATTACGGTTTAAAACATCGCAAAGTAATAATGAGAATAATATGTTATTCTCCACGCATTTTATGTTCTATATATAAAGGTAATTTTATAAAAGGGGCCCTCTGTATCTAATTACAGGCGTAATTTAAAGGAAATTAAAAATGTATCATTTCCATTACATGACTCACGGTAATGTTCATAATAATATACGGACTCCCTTTAGACTGTTTGGATCAGGCTTTTATTTGAATTATTTTCAAGATTTACATTATTGTAATTAAAAAGTAAATTAATTTCGTGAGTCAATAAGAAAGAAAAAAATCCCAGTCTTTAAAATATGATTTTTTATGTGAGAAGTGTAGCAAACGAGCATGCAAACCACCTGATGTTAAATAGTAGCAGCCCATAGACGTCCACGTACAACCACAAATACGACCGAAATCCTATCTGAGCTCGAACGTAGATACGTTGCTACTCCTGAGGACTAAAATGGTCGCC
>DWON01011134.1:0-10364 GCA_018251015.1 Phocides pigmalion okeechobee
CATATTAAAATCTATATGAAGTCCTAAGAATTTAGTCATTTCTGTTTCATCTACTTTATGGTCAAAATATTTTACGTATGGCTTGTTGAGCTCTCCCTACTTCTATTACGTGAATCTTCCCGCACTACTCCATGTAGTTATGCACTAACTTATGAGGGAATGACATAGGGGATAATTAAACGATCTTTGAATATTATAAAAACAAACTGAATACGTTACAATGAATAATATCGAAAATAATACTTTTGTTTGGTGAAAACAAATAAAAAATAATGTATTCTGTCGATAGTCCGTTCTGTTATTCTTCAATGATCAAGCGACGGTATATTTGTTTTCACGCACCGGCAGATATGGAATCGTGTTTTAGGTTTGTTTGTTTTTTAAATTTTGTTAAATACCACACGAGTACTTACGTTAAGTAAATCTTAACTAGCGGAGAATGTAGTTGAGGAAACTTAGAATTGGGTTCGAGGCGTAGAATAGTGCAGGAGTACTGATTGTGTACTTTACATTATGTGTGTATGCGGGAGTGTATGTGTGCTTGTATGTGTGTATGTGAGAGAGAGGGGGGAGATGGGATGGAAAGGTGGGAGAACTATAGTTCGACCGGGGAGGTACGCCGTAATCCGCCGTAAAACATTACATGGGTTTCGGTTGGAGAGGTGCCGTTGCCGGATACACTTTGAAGCGAAGCGACCATCTTAGTCCTCAGAAGTAGCTACGTAACTACGTTCGAGCTCAGATAAGATTGCAGTCGTGTTTGTGGTTGTACGTGAACGTCGTGGTTTGCATGCTCGTTTGCTACTCTTCTCACATAAAAAAACATGATTCAGTGAGTGAGTCTGTATGTGTGACAGTTGTCATTTTTCTGTGTATATGTGTTTATGTGTTCATATATACATACATATGTGTGCGTACAAGTGCATATAAGTGTGTTTGTGCATGTCTTTGTGCGCGCGCTAAGTTATTGTTTATTTATAGAATATTCTTATAACTTTCTCACTTTTGCGACTTTGCTGGACTAAATAGAAAGAAATAGTTTTCAAGGAATCAATTGTTTAATTTTTATAAGTATTAGCACAAAGGAGATTATCCATAGTAAGATGTACACAATAGAACAATAAGACAAAGCACCGAAGTGCTCACGGCGTCCGATGTCCATAAATAGAGCTGTTGTAATCAAATAACGGGGATTCCCTTACAGCCGGCACCGGCCCCGCTAAATGATTTATTATTATCATTTAAGATTTATTTACTTACTTATAAAGGCAAGCCACCATTTCACTAAGCAAATTAGCAATACATTTGATACAGTAACCAGTTCTTCGGTTGCCTAACTCTCCCGTTAATTTATCTGATCTATTATATTCAAATATGTAATAACTTTATGGAAATATTACCCAGAATTATGAAGTTCATGTTATCTAAATCGAAGAACAAAAGAATAACTATATTTTAATTAATTTATGTAATACAATATTCTTGTAGAGTTTAATAACTTTTGAAACAATTTGAGAAATGAATCACTGTCAACAGTTTGTAAATTTATACACAATGATAACTTTATAAGTTGTCAAGAGCTTGGAAAAATCCAATGAATGTCTTGAAAACTTAAAAACACCTTCGCACTATAACCGAAAATGGTAAGGCTTTATTTGGCAAAGTACAAAAGCATATGCTGAATAAGTATATTATTTAGTAGTTTAAAGGTGGTAGAGCCGTTAGAGCTCGCCCGGGGCGGCACCACTGCCATCCACATAACCCGCCTCTTCATATTCTTCATGTATTGTGTTTCGGTTGGTAAGGTGTGGTTGCCGGTACACATTATTGGAGGCGACCATCTTAGTCCTCAAGAGTAGGAACGCATCCGCGACCATCCTTAAATAGAACTTCTGTTCTATTTGAGATTGGATGTGGTTGACTATGGGCTGTAGTGACCATTTAACATCAGGTGGCCTGCATGCCCGTTTCTTACTCTTTCACAATAAAAAAAACATTACTCCTATATTACTCCTCCTGTTATTACTCCTATTAGTCGCACTCGCTTGGTACGTTTACACAAAAAAATAAGATATAAAAAATACAACTACAATCGAACTTCACAAACCGCGGGGTTAGGCTCGCGTCTGCCATATTTTATAGTAAAATTATAATAAAAGATAAAGTCCACAGTGTTATCCAATGTATACAGATAACATATCGAATTGATACTCAGAGCTGTTCGGAGAGTAATTTAGAGGAAATACGACACGGCATCGCATATCAGAGGCGGATACCCAATTTCATTACTCAGCACCATGTTCATACCTCTAGAGATACGTTACATATAGGGATATTGCTGTAGATTTATATTCAGAATTAACCTTACCATACATAGATAGAAATAAATCTGGCTGAGAATACTTAGGAAAGATGTGATCATTTTATTTTTTTATTAAAGTTAAGCAAGATAATTTTTCATTTAATGCAAAATAATGAAAATGTATTACTAACCTCAAATACAATTTAATATGCCTAGGTTGGGGATGATGTCCGTTTCATTTTATATGTACTTAAAACAGGAGATCAACTTTTTTGACTTTCACTTTTTGCCTCGTCAAAGTAATTTGAAAACATAATTTAAATCAGGACCATCCTTTTATCTCTGTTAATTTACATTTGACATTAATGTTTTTTAATTCCTCTCAAGGGTATGTATTTTGTAACCATAGCAACCCGAAGCAATAAATTTCAGCTTCCCTGTTTGTAAGGGAATGATTTCCGTATATCTTTAGTTTGCTAAGCCTACAATAGTTCTTTATTTCCCTGTTACAGAGCTCTATTGCAATTGTGGTGACAGACACAGAGATAATATTTCCACAGATTGTTAATAAAGTTGAACACTTTATTAGAGAGTCGTAACTAACACTTGTAATGTTTTTTTTTTATAGAAGAGGAGTAACAAACGAGCATGCAGGCCACCTGACTTTAAGTGGTCTTGCAGCCTGTGGACGTTCATTTATAATCGTCTAATTAGAAATGTCCAGCCTGAGATTGTACTTACATGCGTTGTTACTCTTGAAGACTGAGATAGTCGCCTCGCTTGAAAGTGTCACTGGTAACCGCACCATTTCAACCGAGCCACAAAAACTCCTTTACAACGGATTATGAAGGCATTGGTGGTACCTTCCCTCTCAAAATGTAACTCTAGCACCTTGTATACATATTTCCCCGGTAGCTTGATTAGACATGCCGGTATTATCTCCCATTTTCAAATCCCATCACGTTCTACAGCCTGGCCAGCAACGAAGTCTATTAAAACACGGTTTTCTTTTTAAAGAGCACAACGATTATATTTAACACGCTTGTTTTAAATTCCGTAAACACAGAACACGTCATTCCACATTTAAACATATGTTTTTATAACAAAATATAACGCATCTTTATAATAGATACATTTTGAAATTGGAATTGTTGGGTTTGATTTAAAATACGTTTTTTATTTGTATTTAAAGACGAATATGTGGTGTTCCGTGTAAAATCCCGTAGGGTGGTGGCCAGCAGTGTTGCAATTGGTCAGTACGTCACGTCATTTCGTGGTCTTTTTATTGGCCGAGGAATACTTGGCAGTATGACTTATTCATTCATAAATACAAGTCAGTCTACCGGTCCATAAAATTTTGACTTTTAAAAAGTATAAATATTCTGAAAGCGGACCTGAACATTTCTGCATGTTATTAAATGTATACAAATGCGATGGCTTATTTTACGATGGCCACAACTTGAATTTCTTTGTCAGGTCTTTATTATTCTAAAGGTGTGACATATAAGTTACAAAATACATTTGTTTTAAATACAAGCTTAAGTAGCGCTCTGTATGGGCTTTATCACGTTGAGGGTGCAATATGTGATTTTTTGATGAAACAGCAACACACGAGTGGACTGAAAAAACATACTCAAACCCATGACCGCGATCTAGATTCAACTTTATCATGTCTTCCGGGAATCGAACCTGAAACCGCCTATGTAGGAGATTGGTAAGGTAATGGACCGCACTGGTTATGTTTATATTTTTAAAATTAAGTTTATCTACGGTACTTTATTTCAAAGTAAGTAGGGTACGAGATAATGGCCATTTTTAGGAAAACTTAAAGCCGCGTGAAAATCGTTACAGATTTAATATCTCATTATAAACAACTAGATTTGCCCGCGGGTATGCTCGCGCAGCAGTTGATATTACAACACAGTATACTAAATCATTTAGTTCCATTTTTATTCTATATGTGTATTTGAAGAGGAAGTAAGTCTGTTGATAAAGAAAACGAAAAATAATATTTACATCTTCTATTTTACCTCTTCACGGGTAGAATTTACAAAATGCATTTTTATTGCTAATATACATATGTTATATAAAGAACCTATCTACAACTTTTTAAAATACTAAGTTAAGTACGGTAAGTTAAGTAAGTAGTTACGGCTATATGTCGGGTCTATTAGTCTGGGACTATTAGCCACCTCACTCTTTTTTATTTAGATGCAAAATTTCAGCTTTAATCTCCAGATCCGTCAGTCACCTTGCTCCGTTATACAACTACATATATATATGTATAGTCTTAATGCCTTCTAAAAGATGAAAGCGCTCTTAACGGTCAGCCGCCCAACGGCTAATAGGCTTTGGTGCTTAATGTAATATCATTGTTTTTGATATTACGCCCGTGAAGATTCATAAGCTTTTTGAAGGATTATGTAAAACGATATTAATAGCATAGAGCGGTTACCAGTCCGTGGAAATTTAACCCAAAGATAATAATACCCACGTAGAGTTTGCCACACAATCAATATTAATGTACTCGTATCTCAAAAAGGCCTCAATACGTAATTGGACCTGTGTCGCAAGCCCTCCAATTGATCCGGTCGAAAATCATCTAGGACCCATGCACATAAAAATGACATATAATAATAATAATAATTCCCTATGTGGGACTATCGCAACTATAGTTCGATCGGGGAGTTACCACCGCCGCCCTCATAATCCGCCGTGAAGCATTACTTGTGTTTCGGTTGGAGAGGTGCGGTTACCTGTTACACTTCGAAGCGATGCGACCATCTTAGTCCTCAGGAGTAGCAACGTATCTACGTTCATCTAAGCTCAGATTAGATTTCAGTCGTGTTTGTGGCTGCACGTGAATGTCTATGGGCTACGACTACTCGATATCAGGTGGTTTGCATGCTCGTTTGTTACTCTTTTCATATAAAACAAAGTAGTTTAATAATGAACAGTTACTAGTCCGTCGAAAGTTAACGCAATAGCCCAATAATGTATCCGTTGACTGTTGTGTCTGGCCATTTTCTGGGCTCATCTTCAAGTGTATCATATCGTGCGGTCGAGTGGTACCACACAATCAATATTAATATATCTCAAAAGGGCCTCCGCGTGTTAAACCCCACGCAAGTTTTCCAAATGACTGGATCCAAAAACACCTAGGAACCGAACAAATATAAATGAGAGACAATAATAATAAAAATATTTTTATTATAAGCTTTCCTTTAATAAAATAGCCTTCATGGATTGATTTCCATATAATAATAATAATTGTATATTCAAGTAAAGTAAGTTCTTATTTTGGAAGGGTGGTACCACCGCCCTCATCGTCAACTCTTTTATTTTTATTTATTCTTTATTACACCAAATACAAAATGTGGTAAAAAAGCCGGACTTAATGCTTAAAGCATTCTCCACCAGCCAATCTTTGACATCAGCAGAAATCATTGATGATGGTATAAATGAAGGAGAGTGATCAGTAATTGAAAATTAGAGTTTAAATATAAAATATATAAATGACCTGGCTTTTTATTAGGTAAAGGTTTGGGAACTTTTTTGTGACTCTCTTCTAGAAATTTTGTTTACTAGACGCCTTCCTTACATCATCCGGAAGAGCGTTCTAAAGTCGGACTCCATTAAAGGGGAAAGAGTTACAATAAAAACCAGAACTCTTGTGTTTCGATTGGAGAGGTGCGGTTACCAGCTACAATTAGAAGCGAGGAAACCCTCTGAGTCCCCAGGAGACTAGCAAACTACTAGCGACCACTACTACGAGTACCAAATGAGCCCATAGACATACATTTACAATCAGAAACATGACTATCTGAGCTCGAACCTAGATACGTTGCTACTACTGAGGACTAAGATGGTCGCCTCGCTTCAAAGTGTAGTCAGCAACCGCACCTCTCCTACCGAAACACAAGTAATGCTTCCCGGCGGATTATGAAGGCGGTAGGGGTACCTAACCGGTCGAACTATAGTTCTCCCAGTTTTACATGACATTAATTTCTATTACTTTCGAATCATTAATATCCTGTATTAGATGAGCGTAATGTGTGTATATAAAAGATTAAGGTGAGTGACAAGTGCACAGATTGGCGCACAGTCAAAACCGTTGAACGTGGAATCCTGAAATTTGGTAGATAAGTTCTGTATACCGCATAAGTGAGCACTACGAAAGGAATGTTGGAAATTTCACCTCTAAATGGAAGTTGAAAGCTTGTACAAAATTTCGTTATATTGACACTACGTGAAAAAAGCCGCGGGAAAAGATAATGAACACATGAACTTTTAAAATGCATATCCATCCATTCATCCATCAACCTTTATGGGTTCACTGCTGGACATAGACCTTAACTAGATGGCACCTGAGTGGTGGCACTTATTCTATGCACTCTGCATCCAGCGGTTATCCGCTATCCTACCAAGTCATTTATCCACCTGTTTAGGAGACGCGCTGTGCTTCTTGTGTCTAGACGTGGTTGCCACTCGAGGATTTTCTGCCACATGCACATATATAATAATAATCAACATTCTATTAAAATATGCAACTTCCCATAAAAATCTTTGAATTTGTCAGATTTTCTCTACCATATTTAATTGCATTACCACCAGTATTATAGATATAAACATTTTTCACTTCATCGATTAGTGTAAACCCCTTTAAAATCTGTTACGTAGTTCAAAAGATCTACGCGTACAGAGGGCGGGAAGCCACTTTGTTTTATGCTATGTATGTACAGATAACAATATTAATATGACGTATAAAAATATTTACGAGACAAATAAATAAACATTGATAAGAGGTGGTGGAGAAGGGTTATTATATATATAACAGAAGGTAATATCGTTCACCGTCACGCCTTACGAATCTATCTTTTCCATTAGTGCCATAATAGACCTTTTATATCAATAGATAAAAACAGAGTTGGTGACTTTATTCTATTAGTTAGGTTTTTTTCTTTAATGTGAGAAGAGTAGCAAACAAGCATGCAAACCACCTGATGTTAAATAGTCGCAGCCCATAGACATGTCCGTACAACCACAAATACGACTCAAGTCCTATCTACGCTCGAACGTAGATACGTTGCTAGTCCCGAGGATTAAGATGATTGCCTCGCTTCATAGTGTAGTCGGCAACCGCACCTCTCTAATCGAAACATAAGTGGCTTTACGGCGGATTATGAGGGTATTGTTATCTTCTTGTCAAATGAAAACTGAAGTTCCCTTCAAAGCAACTGTTGACATCAGACAGTTACCCCGATAAGGCGTAACCTCCCGCCATCAGCATAATACAAGTCATCCCATCCCTATCAGTTAGGTGCAAGGAAGTCAGAATCATTGACTTGGACATAGGATTTTGTAGGGATCGATACGGGACTTAAGTGATTAAGGACATTCGTACAAATCTCACGTTTGCACTATTCTTGATTAAAGAGGAGTGAGCGAAAAAGCACAGTTTTCTGCAAGTATTTTTCTACAACTACATTTTGCAAACCAAGTTTATACTAGTTTGTATGGCATTGAGGAGCTACACATAATAGAAGAATTCCTTCCACTTCTATTATGATCTACTCTAAGAATCGAGGCGATCGTATTAATCCTTAGGAGTAACATCGCAAATGCCTATAACTCAGGTAGGACTTAATTTCTGTTTGGGGTTGTATTTGAATGTTTATGAACGACTTAACACCCGGTAGCCTGCATGCTTGTATACCTATATTGTTTTAAAATAATGTCATAATGCTAACAAGTGGTAAATAAAATTCCAGCAAAATTATAATTTATGACAAGTTAAGAAAATATTTTACTTAATATTTGTCAGTATTAAAAAAAATGTTTTATAAATGTGTAAATTTACTTAGTTATTAAGTTTCTTAATCAGAGAAGGCGTTATCTGGGAGACGTTCCATTTACAGAGTAATTTCAAGGAACATGCTATTACACATTAACTTTATGTCTGGCCTGACCTTTTGACCTGCTCACGACACCCTTTCTCCGAGCCATACCCTCAATTACATCAGAACACAAGCCATTTAAAGGCGTAGCTGATGCAATACAAGCAATATCGGAGCGCATTTCTTCAATAAGTGGAATGTTGGAACAGCATGATTACAATGATATTATTGGGGTGTTCGTTCATAATGAAATTCTGTTCAACATTGAATAGAATTTGATACCCATTTTATACAAAGAATTTATATTCATATGATATGTATCTTGATCCATTTGGTCACCCTGGCTGCTCTTTGTATTAGATTACCAGCCAGGTCAAGTATTTTTTGTATGTGCACGAATATTTTTACACATAATAAAATTATCTATATAGCTATGCAAAATATGCAAGTTATTATTTCGTCTGTATTTTGGTTTTTTAGCATCATCGACTAATTTCAAAATATTTTTATACACACACGATTTTAAACGAATATCGTCACGGAATTTATAAATTTTACTATATAACGGGTACGATTAACGTTTTTTAATTGCCGATACTTCGAACCAGTTACATGGCTCTTGGTGACGGATAAACGGCAGTTTATATAGTAAACAAATATTTACAATTGATCTTCTTCATAATGAGACATTGCACTTAACACCGGGATCATACAAGTACATTTCAGTCGCTAACTGCAAAATGGAAAGTTATCTAAACCGTCTGAACATTCAATCAAAATTCCATTCAATAAAAGTTTGCCACCGTGCAACTTTTATTGAGTTACCATTGTTGGTCGGCGAAAATTGATCTTGTGAATACAGTGTTATGCAACATTGAATTTAAATATATTTTTTTAGGATTTATTATAGTACCGAATCAAATCAAGATTCGAGAAACTAAATGTACACTCGATAAATCTATTAGACTGAGTAAAAACATACATTAAGCCCATTTTAAACAATTGAAACAGCGAGAGTCTCCACGGATAGTGAATGTTTCTATTATTAAAATATTTAGTAAGTAAGGATAAAAACAAAACTTATTTATTTTCAGTAACGTCAATGTGCATTGCTTTATAGAATGTATTTACATAAAAAAAAACATTTCTTTGTCGTGCTAATTATCTTCGAGTAAAAATGACTGTGAATAAAAAATAGATAGACGGAAATCATAAAATTATATACTTATCCTTTATCAGACATTTGGGCACACAACCCTAAAATAGATTTGACAAACTTATATGGCTTTGAAATTTATGTAATTTTTTTGAAAATGGTAAAATATGGAACAATCTTCGCCCTGAACATTTACTGAACTTGACATTATGACATAGACTTCTTCAAAAGCTGTAATACATGATATCTTTAAAAACCAACGAAGCGGGCGACTCCTCTGGTATAGTAAATGTCCGTAGGCGAAGGTAACTACTTAATTATTAGGTGGACCGTGTGGATTATCGCTATTTTAAAAATATAAAGGCATCTGTGAACTATACCAATTATCTGTAAAGTATTTCAATAAAGTTACAATTTACATTTATTCTATAACCAGGTATAAGTACTTCCAGTATATTCCACTTATAGTGCTCGAGGGCGGGCACATAAGTGCTCCAATTTAGTAGTCAGGCGTAGCAACGCATCTGAATCTGATATAAGGTATTACTTCTAGTAATGGCAATGGTTATAGATATTATTTAAAGTACAAGCAGCCAACATTTAATTTTGGTTCTATGATGAATAATTTTGACTTGTTCAAATAGTTTTATAGGCGATGCATTGACGATTACTCTGGAGTTACAAATGTCCATAGACGGTGATTGCTTTCCTTAAGTGTCCCGTCGGTCTTTTCGTTATGCTAACATTTATATATATAATTTTTTTGTCCGTTTGTTTATCAATGATATCTTCCAGGACGGTTGGACCGATTTGGTTGATTTTTTTGTGTGTGTTTAAGTGGAATCAAGAATATTTTAAATTGACAATAGGACCAGATAGAAGGAACTGCAATCGGGTGCAAAGTTAATATTTGTAAACTTAAAGGTGGTAGGGCCGTTAGAGCTCGCCCGGGACGGTACCACCGCCACCCTCATAACCCGCCGTAAAGCAACATGTTCTTCATGTATTG
>DWON01011135.1:0-10364 GCA_018251015.1 Phocides pigmalion okeechobee
GTATCAATAAAAATTGCCCCCATCGTTAAACGAATGACCTTAACTATCCATATCATGGTTTCTATACGTTTACGGCATAAACATCACAATAACAACATAAAACCTATACTTATGCAATGTTCTACTGCCACACCACCATACCGCCGACCTGATAAAGCTGAAAAGGCAAGTTAAGCCTATAAAAACCATGCACTAAACACGAGTGACAATCAAAAGTGTTGTAAATAAATAAAATTCTCACGCAATAAACGGTTTTATTTAAATAGTCGTAAAGTTTGTTATTGCACACGTGCTCGATGCGGTTACGACCTCCGAGGATGAATGAAACGTGCGACAGGGAGGGGAATGTTTGTCGGAGCGAGACGATAGATACCCGTCCGACCACGTGGCCGGTGTAACACAAATCTGAGCAATTTATTATTTATTTTGTAAAGGTTTTTTTTATAACTTGTCTGTTTGAATATTTATTATGTCGTTCATGTATACTTTGTACCCTTAATGTATAATAAAAATCATTAAATCAATAAGAAAATTCAATAATTTCATATTTTTATTGTTTTATAAAAGTATTTGAACATATTACAAATGTAATAAACATTCATACCTTACAATGAAATAAAATTAAAATTGAAGCTTATTTATTTGGCATAACATGTACCTTTAGGTATTAGAAAAACATGTCAAATTTAAGTAATTTTACTGAGCTTCATCGGGTGATTTTAATATTTATGAAACAAAATACATATCGTAGGTACCAACATTTATGTAACTGTAAATACATGAGAATTAATTATTATTTATCTATATAAGAACTCAAATAAATTAAGAATATTATGGAATATCTAATATTTATTATTATAAAACTTATCTACAAAATTGTTATTTATACAATAATTAATTAAATTCCTAGGTTTAAATTACATTATTATTATAACTTTATGTCAATGTTAAAATTATTAATTTAGCATATAATATTTATTATCGTCTATTTATGATGTACTTAAATGTAAGTATCAAAATCCTAATTACTTTTAGAAAAGTTATTCTTAAGAACAAATTGTGAGGAATAAATGTATTGCCACTCTTTTGCTTGATACCGTTCACTTTGACAGCTAGAAGTGCCGGAATGGTTTGTGATTGGCGCTGAATGTTCTGCACCGGACCACTATTGGCGTAGAGGAGCCCGGCGCGGGGGTGCGCGGGGGTGCGCGGGGCCCGGCGCCATTACCAACAATGGCTGGCAGAATGGTCGTTAGCGAATAGCTTTTATCTCTTTCTAATATAAGCTACGCAGGTAGGAATTAATGAGACGGAGAGGGTTCCGGCGCGTCGCCCCTCTCGATCGTCGCGTCCCGCTCGCACGCGCGCGCTCCGTTTTGCCATCTCGCACGCGGCGCGCGGCAGCGGTAACGCTCGCCGCGACGGGGAATTCAGAGTCGTAGAGCCTCATACGCGGGTCATAAACGATCCGCGGCCATAGTAGAGGTGCACGCGCGAGAATCGATCCGAATCGCCGGCGATAAACGCATCTCCCGCGAGGCGATCGTCGCGCGCCGCGTCGCCGCCGAGCGATGAGTTCCAAGTTCATCATCGATAGCATGCTCCCGAAGTACCACCAGCAGTTCCACCACCAGAACTTGTTCGCGGGTGCCGGGGCATCGCCCATCGAGGCGTCGCTGTCGTCCTCGTTGTCGTCGTCGTTGTCGACGTCGCTGTCGTCGTCGCTGTCGGGAGGGCTGGGGGCGGCGGCGCTAGGGGCCGGCTCGCCGGGCGCCGGGAGCCCGCAGCGCTCCTCGTCCTCGTCTTCGGCGTCGCCAGGGGCGCCGTCCAGGATGTACCCGTACGTGTCGCATCACCAGCAGTTCGGCGGGACGGTGCCGTTCCCGGCCGGAGGCGGGCTGTCAGCGGACGACAAGAGTTGCCGCTACCCAGCCGCCGTGGGCGCGGACCCGATGGTCAACTACGCGCTGGGGCAGCACAACGGCGGGGCCGCGGTGTCGGCGGCGTCGGCGAGCATGGCCGCGGCTGCCCAGTTCTACCATCAGGCGGCGGCCTCCGCGGCCTCTGCGGCCTCCGCTGCCTCTGTGGACGCCATGGGAGCCGCCTGCTCGCAGCCTTCGGCTCAGCCTCTACCAGACATACCCCGCTATCCTTGGATGTCTATTACTGGTAAATGTTTTAATCCTCCTTGCATGACTTATTTCTTTTCGCGCCCTTTGGTGGCTTCCTATCTGAAATAGGACAAAGTTGTTTAGAGTTTGTTGTGTTTGTGGTAGACTTAGATGCGTATCTTATTTATATTTAAAGTAAAAAATGTGTTCAGTTGACTCTAGCATGTTCTATTATTACACCTACGAGTATTTACTTATTTTTATGATTTTTGTTCTTTAAAAAATATTTATAAAATATTTTATAAGTATCTATCTACTTATTTACATATCGTAGATGTTTTTTATTAAGATATTGTTTTGTTTGCTAATTGTAAATCTGAATTGCTGTTTGTTTTTAGTTACCTATATATTTTTATATTTATGTACGTACATATATAAAAGTAGTTCCTTCTTTTTTTTTGTAAAGTAGGTCAATAGGTATGTATATATAACGAATTATAGGTTAATGACCTTACATTATAAAAACGTCTATAAATTATATACATTACTTTTATTATAGGAATCTGTTACTAATTATAGAAATAAAAAAGATTAATTTAACTTTGTCATTAGCTCTCATTATAAATAAAAAATTAAAAAGAATAAATTTACTTAATAACTCTAATCTAAGATACTGGAGTATTGACTTATAAAATTATTAGGTAATATTAACAGGTAGAAGTCCTATTGGAATTTTATGTAGAGTCATTTAAATGAGTACCAAAATACAGTAAGTCGTTAATTACCTATAATATTAATATATAATCAAATTTATATTGCATATTAACAAAAAGAATGATGACAACTATAACAATATAAGTCCAATAAAATAAAACACGTTTATTACTTTTATTGCCAATTAAATATTTAGTGTGACTTGATATCGGGAAATACAGATTTTGTTTATTCGAAACAACATTACAATGCCTACATATTTACTACATAGACATCCAGTATATATTATTATATATAACAGCTAACATGCCTACAGCTAAATATGATTATGACAAAAATATAAAGGTAGTTAAAAAAATGAAATAAGTTTTATTTAATGGTTAATTAAAATGTAACTTATTTTAAAGTACCCACAAGTATATACACAAAAAAAATCTAATAGAATCAAAACTAAATTTTATTAAAATAACATAGAGCTAGGCATCAACATATCGCCAACGGCAACTACTTCCCGACGGGAGACAAGGATGTTACTTCAAGACATTTTATTGAAGTCTACTTTTTAAAATCTCGTATATAATACAGATAAATGGGTAGGTATAAGGACACTCAATAGTAAGATGATAACCTAATATTTGGCGACTATATATATGTATTAAAATAAAAATACATTAGGTAAATTACATAAACTTTAGTAAACATTCATCGACTTTTAAGTATCAGCCTTGTTAAGTTAACCTGCAGATACTATTTAATCAATTATCAGGTAGTCTACACGCTTGTTTGCCAAAAATAAACTAAGTACACCTCATATACTTAAGCTATAAATAAGTCAGCATATTAGAATATTAATTAAAATTTGATACTAAACCTGTCAAAAATCATGACTTATTTCATTACTGATGCCTTTCGATCATGTTGAATAAAGTAATTATTTTTTGGAAAAATAATACAAAAATCGATTAAGTATAACAATAACGTAACTTACTGACATGTGATAATTCCCACTGCACTTTTAATAACTGTATTTTATTAGTAAAATTAATATTTAATATTAGACAGAGATAATTAATATTAGTCTCAATACATATGTTACATAGATCATTTATCATACTTATAAGAATAGTTATTGAACAGTCTAATTATTTTTTAATTATATTAATTCGATTGAATAAATTAAAAATTGCTTCTGGTAAGGAAATAACTCTACATAAAGTATGATACTTTATGTAGAGTTATACCACCCTATATGAAGTATCAAAGTAAGGGGTATACATACCTTCGTATACTTACGTATAAGTACATTTTTATAAGACTATTAATACTTTTAGGAATATAATTAGTTGACTTTGATCCTTTACCTGATAAATTTCATTCCAGGTATCTAATAATTCTGATTATGTAAATTATATTTTATCAAATTTACATCGATGATAGAAAAAATATTTTTTACAAAAATAAATTACTGTCGCGGAAACAATCACTATTTAAATGCCTATATTAAGATACAAAAAACTTAACGTATTTTCAAAATAAATATTGTTTTTTATTAAAACACTATTGTCGCATAAAGAAATATAATTTTAATGTCTATATTACAGAAATTAAAAAATGCTTAAAAAATTTGGGTGAGTACATTTAGCTACAGTCAGCTTCCAAAAGTTTTTTAAAACCAAAAGTCATATACATACACAATTAATGAAAAAATACGACTGGAAAATGTGTTACTAATATTATTATCATTGACAAATTTGAATGGTTCCACAATTGTGTCTATTAAAATAAAATTGACAAGCTAAAACACAACGATATTTATGACTCTGACTGTACTTATATGATAAATGCTCATGCGGGTATTGTCCAATTTAAATGACATATTGAATAGCGAATGAGCATGATTAAATGACATTCCAATCGATAAAACATGGTCATATTTGAAATGATGGTAAGGTGTGTCGGCTCAGTTACACATGACGCCATCTTTTAAGTCCTCAAGAGTAGAGAGTTTTTTTCTAAGAAATTTTCTATGGTTACATAAATTTAACTTATATTTTAAGACCGAAGAAGACTTAACTATATAGAGCTTTAACCTATGAGTACAGACCGAATAAGCGCTGAAAGTTAAAGCCTCCAATATTTTAATATAGAATTAAATACACGAACAAATTACTTATTTCAAATTAATATCAATTTTATAAATTTTATTATATAACGGATACTCACGGTTAACGCTTTTTAATTGCCGATATTTCGAACCAGTTGCATGGCTCGTGGTCACGGCTAAACTGGAAATATTGGCAATTAAAAAGCGTTCATCGTAAGTACACGTTAAACAGTAAAAAGTACCCATTAGTAAATAGATAAGCGTGCGTTTGCGCACATCTGCGTAAGACTTAAGTTCTTGTGTAGCTTGAATATGCATTTCTATAGCTTACAATCGCCTAAAGAAAAGCTGTCTAATTATTGCAAACATACAGACAAAGCTCCAATCAATCCAATCAAAGTCAGCAGGTGTCTAAACATTTTCTAATCACTCAACTTTTGTACGGTCAGCTTATCGCGAAAAAAAACAGAATTGACAATAATAACTGACGCTAAATAACCTTAAACTTCCGACGTAACACCATCAAAATACTAAACAGACCTAACCTAGGACACATTCTAGACCTGTCCCGGTTACGACGTACGAGTAGATGCATACAACGCCAGTAGGTACTTATGGCGACCACGTGAGGTCTACTTAGTACACAAAAACGGATCTCTATTACACCACTAAATTGCCTGTACGTTTTGAATACAATGGCGCGATTATTTTTTATTCGCAATTTTGTTTGCGCCTACTCTACGCTCAGCCAGTCGCGAGCGTCGTTAGCCATTGCCCTATTATCTATAAAATCGGTCGTTACAATACGTGAAACTACAAACTGATAACCGATAATGGCTTATTGATGTTTTACTGCCTATTGGATTGTGGTCTCTTATGTTTTTTTATTAAATGTAGGTAGCAAATTACCTGGTAGTCATCTGATGGTAAGTGGTCACTGCCGTAGATCTACAAATTTTTCTTCCGATCAATCTCAGCTAACAGAGCGCGCAAAGCCGATGTACTGATTTTATATTCTATTTTTAACATTTATTAAGTGTACGTAAATACCTTATAATGAAATAAAATACTTGAATTTGATGGGCACTTGTAACCAACTCTATATAGAATAGTAGTGACTTGAAGTTGATCATAGATGCGGTACTACTCCTAAGGACTAAGATGGTTGCCTCATATGTAAGTGAGCCATAAAACACATATTCCACTGAAACTCAAAAACCGCTTTACACTACCTAAGCTATGTAAGGAATAATTGTGGATGAAATTTTGTATTGTATAAGTTTATATAATAATCGAGTAAAGTACGTATCTATGAAGAAAATATAGATAAAAATGAAAAATCATTTGAAAGAAATTAACATCCTGGGGAGTAGTACAAAAGGCAATGCAAGTTTTAGAGCTCAATTTTTTCATAATAAATACTAATTACTAGTCAATTTTTGATGTTAAAACATTATAAATATGCTATTTTTTATATCTCTACCTAATATTTAGTACCTACATATACTCATTATAGTAAAGTTTAATGCGATGTGCGTTACTTTGTCTCGCAATAACTTATGTGTCTATAAATAAATAGGTACTTTTTAAAGGTCAATTTTAATAAAACACAAGACCCTAGAAACGAGATTCGATGCACAACAAATTAATAAATTAACAAGTCATTGGCATACGAAATCAAAGCCGATTGCCACTAATGAATGTCACTTTGAAAATATTTTATAATCAATGATTATTTGTAAATGTAGTGGAAGTTTGAATGAAATTGAGTCGTTTCTATTTAAATATTTTCTTTGGTCACATACCTATACTAATTTTAATTACTTTAATTAATCAATTTGTAAACTAAAATAGGCGTAAAAGTAGTAATTACTTATAACAAATGTATTATTATTATGTAGGTTAGGTTAATTATTTTAATCTATACCTTCTAATATTATAAAGCCTAAATATACAAATGATATCAATTTTATACAAATCATAATATAGTTTCCTTTAAAATATTTTATCAATCAAAAGCTCGGTAAATAATAATGAACAGTACGTATATCACGTATTCAAAAAGAAACGCGGTCTCTCATTCTAAATCGAGATCGGACATCGTTTGCAGCGATGCGGAACCCTAACGCGTAGACGAATGTACTGTTTGCTAAAATAAACTTACAAGTCTCATTGAAGAAATGTGTGAATCATAAACATTTTTACATCTAAAGCATATCGAGAAACCCGGCAGATGTCGCACATCAATAAGGTGGACACGTAAAAGCCCCATAATCAAAGCCGATGTGCCATCGTAATGAGCTCGTAGCTCAGTAAAATTATATAAAATGGCCTATAATCGACTTGTTTTTGTTTTAAATGCGACTATTTTCGTGATTTGTGGCCAATGCTAGTTTATAAAGATGAGCCAAACGACGGTAGCGGGACTCTTTGACCGCGACGGATATATGGTGGCAGGTGCCTGCGGTACGTTGCCAAACATTTCGTTTTCGACGAGATGTCACGGTTGCTAAACTCACAATCGAGTATCCAGCATGGACAAATGAAAATCCTTTAATTTTATAAATAATCCAAAAAGAATACTACTCATTTTCAAAAAACGTAAACTACGGGTACTTTTTGTATAATAAAACAAAAATAAATGAAAAATAATTCCTACGTGCCTAATCTAGTTCTAGAGAAAGGCCGATAAAATATTAAGAGAAATATATTAGATACAATGAAATTAATTTTGAATTATTATGCAAAATAAAAATAAAACTATATATATTTTATTATAATTTTTTTTTAATTTATAGATGGTTAAATGACTTATACCCTCACGCATAACGCATTTCCGTAACTGAGTATGCGCACAAAACTTTAACCTCACCTATTCAAAGCGCCAAAAAATATATAAATAAAATTTATAAACTTTTAATATAATAATATATGTACCTACCTGTATAAAAAGTTCTTATTTCTACTTGGGTACTTCAAATTTTTAGGACGATGGTTTTAGTAGATAAGCCAATACGTTTATATTTATAAAATGATCTAATAATATCTTATACAAAAATAAATGCTCGGTCATATAATTATATTTAGGTACAATTTTTATGAAAATAAATGTCGCATTTACTTATGTAGATAGTTCTAACAAAAGATAGGTAGGTATCTACTTAAGTTTAAAAGAAAGGAAATTATTATTATTATTATTACTATTAAAAAATATATTAATAAATTAAATTAAATCCTATCTGGCAACACTATTTGCTACCACGTCGTTTGGTAATAAAACTGACCAACGAAGACGTTTATTTGCTAAATTAAATAATGCACCTAATTCGGCTAATTTTTAATAACCCAGTAACTAAAGCAATACTAAAATTTATTTACGAGTAGCTTTTACAACCGATTTTGTAGACAAAATTATTAAATCTTAAGTTGATTTGATAAACAAAAATAATGTCATTAATCCTATAATTTATTAATTGCTACAATATGTAATAGGTAATGCAAACAATTTATAACTTTGGCAAACTATATAAAACTTCTTAGGTGTTCGTGAATGACTTAGTACCCACACATACATTTTCAAAATTAATAAAAAAAACATAATTTAAGCCTTTTTCCGTTTTAGCATGCTCAACTAAATTTTGAACTTCCTTAAGCCTACTGACTAGGCTACATACGACATAATGACTAATAAAGTTATTATCTCTTATAGGTATGTACATATTTTAGGTAGATGCATATTTGAATATATATTTTTATTTTTAGGTACGCCCAAAAATTAACTTTTAATCTAGATGACATTGCCTTTCACGTCTCAAACTAATTCTAAAGATAACAGATAGGCCGACCTATAACAATAATAATAGAAAATAGACAAGATCACATAAAATCAAAAACCCGAAACTAAACCCGCTTCCCTCGCTTTGAACGTGCGGCGGCATGGACTAGCGAGTCACATGTGTGCGCGCCGCACGCATGCGCGATCCAAGATGGCTGCCAACGCGGACCAATCGAAACACGCGACAACGCACATGATAAGCTCTCTTAACTATTGATTGGAACCACGTTACTAATTGAGAATTGATTTGCCTTTGTTTTTATTACTAACTCAATATTAGGCTTAGTGGACAGGTAATTTCTTAGAATGATACGTATAGTTACTGCATAGGCACTGTGATTAAAAAATAAGTTCTATATACTATTGAGGCGACCATCTTAGTCTCAGGAGTGGCAACATACAACGACCTCAAGGCCTACCTTTAATTCTACGGAGGTTGGATGTTTATGTCCATGAACTGCAGCGATCATTTAATAGGAGGCCGCCACGGTCGTTTGCTATGCATGTAACATAAAAAAGATTCCGGTCAGATATGTTTCATTACGCAAATAATAACTGGAAAATATTTTTATAATAAATATTTTTAATTTAATTTTAAATCCTAGAAGTTACATAAAAATCAAAGTATTCACAAGCGTAGTAGTATTTTTGATTAGTAACTATAAATTGTATTAAAAATGCAAAATGTGTAGATACCGATCTTAGTATTTTTGAATTTTGCTAGGTATGCTTAGGTTTAAAGGAACCACAAGGTTAAACACCAAAATAAAAATAATATGTACATACCTAAACCAATAATCAATTAACGTCGCATTCTTATCCCAAACCAGTTACGTTATCTTGAAGTATTAACGTTAAAAAAGACACGATTTTGTGCAGAAAAATGATAACTGACTTGTTTTGTGTTGATAGGCCTTTTTGCTGCACGCAATTAGAATTACCTTTTATAGGTAGATTAGTGTATTTTTAAACATTACCTTTCCATAAATATTTTCAAATATTACCAACTTTAACCAAAAAACTCGGTAATAATGACAGATAGTGATTTTTTAATACTATTAGGTAATTAAGAACATAATTAGGTACGTACTATATTTCACACATACCTTATACACCTAGCTTATTTTCATTTTACTAAGAACATAAATAATAAACATAACGCGTACCCAGCACCTGATAATGTAATTAAGAAGAGAAAAAATAAAAACAGTACCCAACTTGCAAAAGATAAAAATATTTTTACGAATACAACATTGTTGCCTTGTATACAAAATATGCATAACGGGATGTCAAAATAACATTATTATCGCGCTCATGAGTTACGATTCCGATATATAGCACTCAAACCTTTTCCTTTTTAAGCGACGCCATGTTTAATTTTTTTACCCTTAGCCGTTATCTTCCAAAGGATTTGTGGGTACCTATATGGTCGATATTATACGTCGATTCATTTATTTTAATGCTTACATATTTCCAGGTTATGTTCTTTCACTTCTACGAATCTGATTGAACCTATAGGTATGGGTACTTACTTATATACCTACCTAAAACATAATAAAATATATTTTCATCCCTTATAGATTGAAGGTTTATTTTAATA
>DWON01011136.1:0-10362 GCA_018251015.1 Phocides pigmalion okeechobee
TAATCTAAGTTTGTGATGCATGCTGTGTTTGCCTTAAAAGGTTACATACTTAGATAGTGTTATTAGAATAAGATAACCTAATTATGTATAGTATAGTAACCACTGGCAAACGTAAATAAATAAATAAATAAAATCATATGTGACGCCTGGCCGAAATTAAAATAAAGATTACATTATATTATTTATGCTATTTTTAAAACGTTGGATAGCCCTGCCAGAGTGGCTGGTGAAATCGAGGGAGAAAATTTGTCAAGATTTACAATTTCTTTTCAATTTGGGTTCAAATAGGGGTTATAAGTTACATAGTTTTATTATGATTGTTTTGTTATCTTTTGCTTTTATTTATTATTAAAATATTATTAAATAAGTAATAATAAACTCAAATTAAGTGTGAGTTATTGTTTAATTACTTTTTAATATAATTATTTCATTAAATAATTACATTTCCAATAAATAACAATGTTTAGAAAAGGCTATGGAAGGAGAGAACTATTTTAGTATTAGAACTAAACTTACGTTAGAAAACATGGCTCTCTTACGCTTCCATTATTTTATATTATATGTTCTGAAGGAATATCCAATATTTTATCCTTGATTAATAAGTCAGAATATAAACGTAAGACCTCTCATACTTGGAGATAAATGCACCTCTTTCGCGAACTGCCCATTCGGCCGAGGGTCACGTCCGCTGCCCGAGGCCTTGCTGCTCAAATATTAACACTATCTGCTGAATAAATATTGGTGGAAAAATTGCGATAGATTGCCTATCACGTGCGACCTAGAACCAGCGCCTCTATGAATACTGAGCAGCGGGGCTCGCACGGCCGCCGCCAGCTATCGATGTCGTCTCAGTTTATATGTTGTAGTTGTTGTAGTATGTAGTAAACTACGAGCGGAAGAACATTGGTTCGCTATACAACTTTGATGATTCTAACGCCATATTTAAATTTATACTTTTTACAGCAGATTAAAATTAAATTCTGTTTTGGTTCCTGTCGTTCAGACGAACGGCGCGGTAAGCAAGAGACTTGCAAGATATGTTCTAACTTTGTCTTTAACTTAATGGAAGTAGCAAGCTATCAGTTGTATACCTCAGGTGCGACTTGAATTGGTTGAGAGTTTCATAAAGCATCATCCATTTCCAATTCTGTACTGTTATATCAGATTTTAAAATAATCTTAAAATAAGCCGTTTTTACAGTCGGTAGTAACCCTTCTGACTGTTTAGTGTATTACTGTCGTGCCAACAAGTACAGTTACCCTTTCATCTAACAATGAATGAGTTAATTTTGGTTTAACTTTGAGTTAATACTGTTTTCCTATGTTTACTTATCTTTTTTTCTTTGTCATAATTTGATTAACATCTCTATCTTTCTTATTAATTTTCCCTAATGGGTAGTTTTAAACATATCTATGAATGCAGTGTGTTTTTTCACCATTTTTAAATTATGGTTACTTTTCGATAGCGATAAACTGCGTCATGCTTGCCCGTGTAACGTAACCGATTCGGGACGTTGTATCTGACGGGCGGCACACGACCTCCACTTACGATCTCCATTTCGTTTCATACTGGCTTGCGTTGGCTCCACGCTCCGCAGCCACGTCTCGTTCGTCCTCTGTGCCCGTTTATGTTTACTTCTCGTGCCTACAAGAGTTAATATGGCATTATTTTTATGTTACAATAGTAGCAAGCGACTGTGCGAGCCACTTGTTAAATTGTTTCTACAATAAAAGGCTTCTACTATCTATACTAAAACATATATGGGGCTCTGTCGTTGTTCGAGTGCCGTTGACGCAGCTAAGGGTGTGCATAGATGCGCTGCTACTCCTGTGGAACGATGGTCGTTCGAAATACAAGCATTGCTTAACGGCGGATTATGGGGCGGCCTTTCCGGTGATAATATACTAAATTTACTTACCTTCGTTCGAACTATAGTTCTAGCACAGTTATGTATTCTATACTATAAATTTTACAAAATGAGCTTCTAATCTATCACTAATCGATTGAAAAATACAAAAATTAACATTCTTGAACCGATTACACTTTAGGATCTGAATACTATGTAATGGTGCAAGATATGATAAAATGCAAACAAATGAAAACGTACCAGCAGTCTGATATGCGGGTAATTACCGCAGTGTGCAGTCCACTTACACTAGGTTTTCTTACAAACAACGCTAATAATGAGGGTGGGAAATACTTTAAGTTTTTTATACTACTATTAGCATAACTTGAACGTGCAGTTAAATACGTTCCTTATGTGTTATGGACACGACGCTTCGTACCAGCACGCATTTCACAGTTATTATCATAACTGAGATATTACTTTTTATACAATTTAAATGAGGAAATTCGTTTAAAATATGTTAAATATCACTTCATTTAATGACGAATGGAAAGAAGAAGTCCACATGAGTGGGAAATCTCTAATATTGTTACATAAGTATATAATTCCGTATTAATTTGAGATATAGGTAGAACAGCAGTTCAGCAGAGAAGGTACCACCGCCTATTACCGACTATCTTAGTCTTCAGGAGTAGCAACGTATCTACGTTCGAGCTCAGATAGGATCTTAGTCGTGTTTGTGGTTGTACGGAGATGTCCATGAACATAGGCTGTGACGACTTTACCTCAGGTTGTTTGCAGGCTCTTTTGTTTGTCACATAAAAAAAGACAACATTGAATGTGTTTAATTTCCTTCAGGCGTTTCGTACAACACCAATGGTGTATGTTTTGCGCTTTATCCACAATATGTTGTAATGAATGCATTTTGTTAGGATGTGTTTGAAATAGCGTAAAGAAATCAAAATTTAGAATAAAAAACCAAAGTCTCGTAACATCGACTAGGAAAATTCGCACTTAAAGTTTTGATTAATAACCAGGTTTCCAGGTTTGCTTGCGTTGGGAGTCGTAATTTTAAAAAGGTTGAGAAATATTGGTCTACGTTACAGGTTAGCAACAGTCGTGCGGCGCGTTCCGGTGCGGTGGCTGTCAGCCCTTCGCTCTCCATTATGAATGATTGCATGCACTAACGCACCCAGCCCGTCTGTATCCCGCCATTATCATACACATCTAGTTAAGCAATATGTTTGAATAGCTGTCACATTGTATAGAGTTCAATAACGTGCAATATTCTACACAATATCTCTACTTCGTTCGATTGTGGCGGCACCATCGCCACACCTCTTCTTCGACGTCATTCGGGTTTGAGTGGTGACTCATATCAGAGTCGCTTACATTAAATGTACCAACTTGCCTTCAACGTGTCATTGTAAATTATTATGTCACATGATAATATTGCTGATTTTAGTATTTTGTGTGCGCTGATTTGACGACAGGCTAAATACAGATTTTTTGAGTTGGAAAAGTAGCCAACGAGCGTGCAGACCCTCTGATGCTATTGTTGTCTGCATCACATGCACATGTACGCCCAACTTTAAACAAGATAAGAGTCCTGCCTGACGTGATAGATAGATATGTTTCTATTCGCCTAGACAGAGTCAATCGCCTCACTTGTAAATTAAACTAGCGACAGCTTCTCTCCAACCGAAACAAAAACTGCTTTGCGGCAGATTACAAGGGTGGAGGTGATAACTCCTTATTTTGTACCGTTGCCCTACTACCTGTAAATAATCATATAAAAAACCTTATAAATTTAAATTTGTGGCCTTGTTTTCTAATAACATCTTAACACTTGCCCTTAAAGCGCGGCATCTTTTCTGAATTGCGTGCATATCGTGTATTACAGCGT
The DNA here is from genome assembly GCA_018251015.1 of Phocides pigmalion okeechobee. Classification (NCBI taxonomy): domain Eukaryota; kingdom Metazoa; phylum Arthropoda; class Insecta; order Lepidoptera; family Hesperiidae; genus Phocides; species Phocides pigmalion. The sequence goes on from DWON01011136.1 coordinate 3,753, forward strand.
TAACGGTTTTTCCATCGTTGTGATTTATTGTTATCTTATAGGAGAACCGTGGTGAATATTGAGGACTTAAGGCCACCTGTTATCATAACTTTAGAAGTAGAGCTATTGTTGTAACCTTTCATAGTATAGGGTTACAAACACGGATTAATCTGTAAATACAGACAACTACCGTTGCGACTTGTTCACATTACCTCGTTCTTTACGTTTTAAAAGGATTATTTATTATCTGCATCGAATCAAAATACTTTTTTCTGTTAGTTCAATATTATTTAAAATAGTAAGGTAAATTGGCAACAGGGTAAATTCGCTCAAAAGGGATTATTGTCGAAGCCCGCTCGGCTAAGCGCTCTTCAGCGTAGGAGGCTAGCGTGAAACGGGCGACGGGCGACGGGAGACGGGCTACGGGCGGCAGGCGGCAGGCGGCCTGGCGAGGAGACTAGCGGATCCTATGCTTTCTTATTACACATTTTGTTGCGTCCAAGCCCGCCGCTCCTGCCGGCTTCAGGCCCGCTAACCACATTACCACCACGCAATGCTCTAAGAGTTTTATTGAGCGATGCACCGTCCGTACAATTGAGCGATGCTTTAACGATATAAAACTGTTCAGTAGCTTTTATTGTTTAATTCAATTATACACGTGTCTGTATAATACAGAAAACCTGTTTTTAGCGTCTACCTACCTCATGAAAGTTATTATTGTACTTGTCAAATAAATATACTTACGGTGGGTAAAGTAATCATACTTACAAAGCAATTTTAGTTGACCTTCTAGACTAGCTACTTTTACTTATCAGCGCCGTAGCTCGCATGAAGCTACAATGTGCGGTCTTTGCTATTGTACTACATATGAAGGTACTAGCAAATAAGTTCTATTTCAATTGAAGAAGAATTAAATATTTCGTAGTAATCATTATACGTAATAAGTTTAGGTAGTAACAAATTATATAGTTTCAATTGAAACTTTCGCCGGCTACATAACTAGCAAAGTTTGGTGTATTCCGAACGTGTCAGTCAAAAATTCGTATTGAATTTCCGCGGCGCGAGGGAAATGAGATACGTACAGATGAAACTTTCCGACAAACTGTCGAGTGTTGACTGGGGAAGGGGAGGGGGCAGCGGCCGGCGGGGAGGGGTGGAAGTTATTTATGACGTTGTTTCATTTTCATTTCGGAGTCACCCGTTTTTGTTCTTTTCTATAACATGCGACGTCGCGCGCATTCGCACCTCCTGTGAGGGGTACTTGAGAGTTGCCGAGCTGTAACTCGAGTCCATGTCAATGCACATGTGCAATGTTATATCTTATATTTTTATAGTTTACATTCCTTGGACGTAAGTAATTTATTGGAGAGTGACAACTGTAATTAGCAGCAAATCGAATAAAAGTCCAATGTGAAGTCAATTAACGATGCGTTGCAAGGGCACCCCATGTAATATACGTATATGAAATCAGGTCATCGTTGAGAATTCCACTCATATATTAGTTATCATTTTTCAAATATTTTTTATAAAAATACAGTGACTAATACAATGCTGTCTCTATTCGAACGTTTTTAAATTTTTATGCTTTTCTTGGTAAGATTTTTAGCTAAAATACGTTACTGCTTGAGTTCATACGCTTGTTCAAGTGAAAATAGTTGTTCAAACGCTGCACGGGAGGCACCAACATGTTTCCGCCGGTACATTTATCAGCTGTGTTATTAAATTTGCTTGTGATTAATATCAACGCACCGCCACGCACCGCCACGCAGCGCCACGCCCGCGCGTAGTGTGCACCCAGTATGGACGGATGTTGATTAATTGATTCTTGTTGCTAATCGTCTGCCGGATGTTCGGTTCAGGTGTAGCTGGAAGGTGTATTACAGTAATTGGAAATTGCTGGAGGATTTCTGGAGAAGGGGCGGTTATCATCGCTCAAAGGATGATGTTTGGAGATATTTAAGAGATGAGGTGTCAGTATTCTATATATCAATATAATCTCATCGTAGGGTATAAATTTTCTCTCATAAAGTGAAGGGCTAAATGCTTGTATACTACAACGACGTAACAGATTTGTAAATTCATGTACCTCCTAAAATTTGATGGAGACTACTCAAGCTAAGTTTTCTTTTTAGAGAAGTATTTAAAGAGGTCGACATACCACAACGTTTTGGCAAGATCACTAAAATACATTTATCGTCGTTTCTACTAATATTAACCAAGTAAAAGAAGACGTAGGTAAACCTATGGGGCGAGTATATCACATGTGCCTACTAACGGGCTCAGGAGGTATATAGCTAAAACCGATGTCTAACTTGGAATATAATTACATTCACTACATGGATGAACAATGAAGTAAGTCTATAATATAAAGCGCGTATCCCCTCGTGGCTTGTGTCGATCCTAATAGATAGACAAAGTGAAGCAACGCTGGGCTTAAGTCATTTCTTAGGCACAAGATGGCGGTGAAAACATCAAAAAAAATGGCCAGCCAGTCAGCCGTATCTCCAACAATAGTCACTGGAGTAGTGTAGGTCTGCGTGATTTAGGCTCCTTGCGGTTATTAGCAAAGGTTTATGTCGGTGTACAAAAAGGTTGCAGCCACAGGAATTAAATGTTAAGTAAGTGTATATTAGGTACGTGACTGCATCGCTATGTTTGCCGTGTTCGTCGGCAGCCGCCGCCACGCAGCCACATTATTGCGTGCTAATTGTATTTCGTCACGGCGCTGTCACGGCGCTGACACGGCGCTGCACGACGTCGCGGGGTGCGCACACATCGACATGAACGACTATTGTCCTGATTTCCAGCGATATTGAAGATTTTGATTAATACTTTACGCATAGGAAACTTGTCTGCAGGTCACCTAGTATTAAGTGCTTCATATAGCATGTAAAAAATCAATTCGAATTTTAAATAGGCCTGCTGTTCTACCTATAATTTACTTCTTCTGAACCCTATGATCCTTGCCTTGCAAATTCAATAGCAATCATAGAACTGCCTTATTACGAGAGCAGTTTTTCGGCTAGCTAAACAAATTATACCACTTTATATACATTTCAGACAACAATGAAACAACTCGAGAGTCCATAAACATGGTAAACCTACAGTACATAATCGGAATATAAACTGGATTACGGAGCCCCCGGCGAGAGTGTGGCGGAGGCCGTATTTGCCAAACTAAGCGTGCTTTTTGCCGTAATCGGTTAATTGCCGAGCTTTATTCAATACTGATAGGCTTGCTCCGTAATTAATTTTCAGTTACCAAGAGGTTCCTGTACTGAAAAACCGTTTTACATATTCGCTTACGGATGCTTTGATGGTTTAATTACGGTTCCATTTCGCTGGGGTACTTTGGCCACATTCATTTTAAATACTTCTCGATCTAAACCATTACAATATATTTAAAATTATAAATATTTTACGCTAAACTATACAGAGTGCATTGCACTTGGAAATTGAAGTAGCAGACAGACGCCTTCAATTTCATTAAAACAGGACTTAAGTCCTACTAGAAGACGATTTTCAGATATATGGTCCACTACGATTTTAGCTAGAACTCCTTGTGTACCTGTGCTAGACACATCCTTTAAACCTGAAAAAAGAAAAATAAATATAAATATTTCTGTAAGACGTAAAAAAAATCACCTATGAAGTGCCACCTCATACGTCGACCATCGTTGTGTAGCAAACGAGCACGCAAACCACCTGATGGTAAGTAGTCGCAGCCCATAGACATCTATGTACAAGCACAAACATGACTGAAATTCTATCAGTGCTCGAACATAGATCTAAAGGTGGTAAAGCCGGTAGAACTCACCCGAGGCGGCCCCATCGCCACCCTCATAATCCACCGTAAAGCATCATGTTCTTCATGTATTGTGTTTCGGTCGGGGAGGTGTGTTTGCCGGATACACATTATTGGAAGCGACCATCTTAGTCCTCAAGACTAGGAACGCATCCACGTCCATCCTTAAATAGAACTTCTATTCGATTTGAAATTGGACGTGGTTGTCCATGGGCTGCAGTGACCACTTGACATCAGGTGGCCTGCATGCTCTTTTCTTACTCTTTCATAATAAAAAAAAAATAGATGCATTTCTACTCCTGAGGACTAAGATGGTCGCTTCGCTTCAAAGTGTAGCCAGCAACCGCACCTCTCCAACCAAAACACAAGTAATGCTTTACGCGGATTATTCGGTTGTACCTCTCCGGTCGAACTGTAGTTCTTCCACCCTTCAAAACTTAGGACAAGTATTCCTAAATGTTAGTTTGTCTTTATAATCGTGTTAATTTATTGCATACATTATGACTCATAGTTTGTAAAAAATCAAATTGAGATATTTTTGTTAAAAACAAGTGTAATAAAGGGCTCTGTGGACCATCACTGTGATCCAGCCAGCAATATAAACTGCAGGGTGCACACCGCACTATCCGCTCTGACACGATTCAAGCTTCGACGCTTCAGAATGTGTTCCGACGTTGCCGCCCCTATCGCCGAGCCACACGCGCATATCAAGGGTTGCTATAACGTTTATGGGATTATGGGGAAGGATATTCCAGAAAGTTTCATGCTTACCTACTTTTAAAAGAAAGCAGAAAAGATTTATTTTATTTTATAGAAAGGAAATTATAAAAGCACAGAAACCTCTTGCGATTTTGTTCCAGAATTTCAAATCATCTCTTCTAGTAATGTACAATCATGTTATAAAGTGAAGGAAATAATTTTTCATTTTATTTTATAGTGTAAAATACAAAATTGAAGGCTGTAAAAATCTAAATTTATGCCAGGAGACCGCGGACCAGCGATAGATTTTCATTACCAATTCCCTCTCTGGCAGTAAATTGTAATTGTAAAAAATATAAGCACTTGAGTGACCACCGCTGCTCACTCCACCCACGGTACAGCGGCTGACGTTCACGAGGCTTCGTATTACACCTCTCTGAAGGAATATACGACTTATCATTTGTATCTGACTTGTGGACTACGGTGGTCTGGAACGATGAATATTTTATTTAATATGATGGAACAAAAGTCGGACTACTTTACAGGTGTCGATTCTTAGTCAGTCCTTGTGTGTATTATGTGCACATTAAACACTCACGCGGCACCAGTAGGCGCGAATAACGAGCGCCCGGGCCGCGGGCGACTCTGTTCGTCTGTTTGTCCGTACAGTCCCGCTAATTACCGGCATCTGCATCGGCCCTGCACTTGCATTGTTCGCCACCCTTTGTATGCGCCCGCTACTGACCCACAGAATTAATGTTAGGAAGAAATGGCATGTTATAAGGACAAATGAATTTGATGCCCCAAACTCAGTAGTTTGCGAATTTTGTTCGACACTATTAAAATTTACACCCAGAAAAAGTAATCTTGGCCTGATGCAGGTTTAGATACAGCGATATTATTCTCATTATTTATTAACTAGCTAAAAAGTATTTATTTGATAGCATATCATGATGATCACTGTTGCCTACATACATTTATAAACACCTCCACATAGAACAGGCGACACGTCTGAAGTGGATTACAAATGTGTATTTCTGAGCACTAAAATAAGAATACCCGAGCGACTCGGCAACCATACTAATGCACAAAAATGCAATAATTGCTTCACGCTAGAAATGGGTGCGACGTGGCCACCTAACCGATCGCTCGGTACGCGATCTGCTACTCAATCGTATAAATGCTTAAATAAAATATTGCAACGAGAGCACTGTTACTCGAGGAAATAAAATGATAGAAACGTTTGTAAATTGGGTTCCGCGCCTCAACCACAGTAAACGTTATTATTGAAACTTCAGTAAGTTATTAGCGATTGACTTGTGCCCTTAGTTTCCACGAGGACCATTTTTCTCATAGAATGTTATTATGCGAGACATTTCTATAGTGTTTGCTCTGTGCTTTAGACCTTTATTTATATTTAGCCTTTTGCACTATACTCATTAAAACTCCGCAGAATATAATGTTGTTCGGTATAATGAAGTTGAGCACAAAGGGAGTATGTATTTATATTCAAGCTTTTAAGAGCTCATAACATTTCATACACGGAATAAAAACTTCCTCTTCATTTAAATATTATGTTTAAGTGAAAAAAGCTATTCGCTTTCAGTGCCCGATTTACAACGCTTTATGTAAACGAATATTATAATGTTAATCGAGAGCTATGTATCTTCTAGCTTACGTTGAGGTAGATAGCAAGAAAGGGAGGGAGGAAGGAGGTGGCGGGAGGCATTTGTCATTAGAGCAAAAATATTAATACAATCATTTTTATGTGGGGATACAGGTCCTGTATTCAATTAAAATATATACTGGATACTCCTGGATACAGGTCTTTGCTGTAAAGTAGGGGACCCCTACAGCATACTCCCACTGACTACTATAATGGATTAGTAAAGATATGGCCTTAATGCCCGCCTCACCTGATCGAACACGAACGATATACATACATATTATATATATATATATATCAAGAGTACGAACGCATCCGCTTCCATCCTTAAATAGAACTTCCGTTTTACTTGAGATTGGATGTGGTTGTTCATGGGCTGCAGTGACCACTTAACATCAGGTGGCCTGCATTCATCATCGGGGGACGTCCCAGCCTCTTCGGGCGGGGGAATACGGGCCTCG
>DWON01011137.1:0-10362 GCA_018251015.1 Phocides pigmalion okeechobee
GCGAGTTCTAACGACTCTACCACATTTACCTTAGTATAAAGAGAAACATGCAATCTAAATTACAGTAACTTTGTGTAAATAATAATAGAATAATGTACATACTTATGTGCAACAATGACAGCCCTGATTCTTTGAGCCGGTTATTAAACAGTGACCTAGAGATTTACAATCCATGGATAGGACCAGTGTTTAAGTAATATATTTTTTATAAACTGGAGATAGCAAACGATCTCGCAGTGCATTAATGCTAAGTAGCTACTGCCTTAATGAACGCATACAATACATCAGTTCACCTGTACTGATGGTCCGTTGCCACTAACACTAATACAACTTTGTAGTCCCGTTTATTATGATTTGTAACCCTGTTTCAATTAATAAGCTAGTAGTGCTGTAAGCCTGTTAAGCTCCTTTATTGCCCGTTATGAATTATAAGGGTAGTGCGGTATGCATAACGGTAACACATAATGATTTATGGTAGAGTAGACTGTACGGGCATAGTTAATTTTAATAGAACAAGCCGACGGGATTAGAGGTGACTTGAGATTTATATGATTGTATCTGACAGCGTAAATTACTACTCATGTTATTTTACTTTTTTATTTTCAGAAACTTCTTAACGATTTATTTTATTTTCCTGCTTATTGTCCAATAATATTTCTGAGGATTACTCGCTTTTCTTCGGATAGTATTCTGGGTTACTCAAGAACGCTTTTAAAAACTTGTCCAAGCGGCCTCTGGACGCCATTTAATTCAGGACAAATCCGGGTATACTCGGACAGATGGCAGCCATAATTCCATGTTATGACCACCGGTATCTGTGTCGGTAATTGTCTCTGTCATTCATTGTTAGAATTAATTTACTAATTGCTTTAATTGCGAACTATAATATCGCAATTTCAAAGTTTTTCAAAGATTTTAATTAGGATAATAAATATCTTAAATTTAATTTTAATTAAATTCTCACTTAAACAGTCTAAAGCCCAAGGTTTGATGCCAAAAACGCTAGCCGCATTCCCGCGTAAAATTGCAATCGCAATTCTCTGCACCAGACATGAACCAGTCTTCTTGTCATCGGCGGCGTCGATAAAACCTGGAACTAATTGTTTGTAAATAAATTGGCACTGATACCTCACGGACCAAAGGTTTCAAAGTCAAGCGGAAAAAAACGTAATCACAAGGATAATTCTAATTCCATATTTTCTTAACTTTACTCAACCTGTTCTGTTTTCTATCTTAAATGTAGAGAAAAAGAGAGTCTAAAAGTAACGAATAATATCTAATTTAAACAATATAACAAAATTTTAACAAACGATACAAACATTTGGAAATACAGGGGCAAATAACGATGAGTCACCTGTATCGATTTCCAACATTTGAAATGAATAATCGAAACGAAAAGCTTTGATTTTTGGCATTCAGCTATTTGTAACGAATTTATGAGTAAAATCTGACGAATCGGAGATTCAGTCCGATATCCTCGTTTCAACATTTTAATTAACCTCATCGCAGTAAGTAAATTAGAGTAGATATCCCTTCAAACTTTAAATTGTATCGCCAGAACCAATTTGATTGTTTTTGCTCAATGTCTAAATAAACAAATGAATTCGATAATATCATGACAAGCCTATTGGTTTTCTAGAAATTAGTGATCCTCAGGATCACAGCCTTCGCTTATGGGTTTGATTCCCACCTACGATTATTTTTATGTGAGAAGAGTAGCAAACGAGCATGTAAACCATCTGATGCTAAGTAGTCGTAGCCCATAGACCTCCACGTACAACCATATACACTATTGAAATCCTATCTGAGCTTGAATATACATAGATTTAATGTGTAGCCGGCAACCAATGTTGGATAAGTCCAACTGAAACACAAGTAATGCTTTACGGCGGAATATGAGGGCGGCATTGGTACTTCCCCGGTCGAAGTATAGTTCTCCCACCGATAAACATTTATTTATTGGGCACCCCTATTTCTTTGCCCCGTAGTAAGAAATATAAATTAGGTACATTTATATTTATTAATACGCCTTAGGTTTTTTTAGTTTGTAATTTTGTAAGTTGTCCTGTCACCATATAAAGTATGTATAAAGACAATTATGAAAACTTGTGATTATGATGTTCCATACATTATAATCACGAAAGTTGTCATAATTCAACTTTAATATTTATAAACGTTAATTATTCATACGTCGTTATAACGTAACACGTTATAACTTAACGTGTTAGCCAGACTGTTAAAAACCTATTTAGATGAGGCGCCTGTTATGTTAATAACAATAAAAGTTTAGATCAAGGGGTTGCGTATATTTTGTACCCAAATAACAATAAAAAGTTAGTACCCACCAAAATATTTTACCTCTCAACTATTTTCGGCTTTATAATTTTAAGGTCGTCATTTTAATGTTAATGGCTAGATTGTTATGAAGTTTTGTGTTAGTTTTAACACAGTACCCATTCTCAAAAGTAAAAGTAAACATTATTTTATAATAGTGAAAATGTCTAAAAGTATAATTGTTGTACTAATTTTGGAATCTTACCCAGCATTTTTGTGTGAGAAGAGTAGCAAACGAGCATGCAAACAACCTGATGTTCCCTGTCCTGGTCATTCGTAATAGATAAAACAGAATGTAACTTTTTATTGTACTGGCTGCAACTCCCTGATGTGAGCGTGTCCGGGACATCAACAGCATTCTGACCATGATCAAGAAAAGAATAGACTTTCCATATAAGAATCGTTGTGAAAAACATATTATAATAAATAAATAATATAAAATTGGAAATTTATAAAATGTGTCCTTAAAATTAAGAATTATTACAATTATAAATGTGAATGTTATAGTCATAATTCGAATAACTATAATAAGGAAATATAACATTATCATTAACGCCCAATCTGTGAAAATATCAGATAAGTACTACTTTAGTACATATATGTAATTATTTCTTTAATTACATATATATCTGTGACACACACATAAATATACGAGTGCAGTGAGACATCGTAGGTATTATAGACCACATTACCCATATTGACCCACATTGTGCAAGGTAACCTAAAAAGGGTAAAATAGTAGGCGATGAAGTGTTAAAAATAACTTCGTTGGTATCATGTATTTACGACATGTTTACACCGCAAACATACACTGTCTCATTACGTAGTACAAAAATATAAATCTATGGTCTCAGTAGTCCAATTATGTGGATGACTACATCATTTCCCTTGATAGCAACCTGTCGTAAGAGGTAGTGGCCCGCATCCAAATAAAGGTTTCTATTTCCATCGTACTTCTGTCGTGACTGACGACCAATTTGCTTTTCAGAGTATCACACCTATTTTGTTGATATTTAGGAAATATTTTTGCCTTTTTCAAGAGAAATGTTATTAATTGACAAGTTGTTGTACTCAGAGTGTATCAATGCAATTTGACTGCAACTACTTGACAAGCGTATTGGGTCCTATCTTTAATGTTTATAAAGCCCAATACAGTAAAGAATGTAATATGTAGGTAAAAAAAACGATCAAAATCAAGGTTCTAAAACCAGCAATTTACATTTATGTCAAATAATTGAATATCATGTATACGGTACATAAAAAGATTTTGTTTTAAATATAACATAATAAATACAACACTTTGAAACTTATTATACATTAAAAATTATATAATAATAGCTTAAACTGAAGAATCTGCAGTGAGCCAAATTCAAATTAAAATATTTTATATCATATAACATACACTTGTATACTTGTCAAAGGTGGTTGTCAAAGACACGATGTTAAGTAAGACTTTGAGTCATTTGACAAGAATGCCAACTGCGCTGAATAGCGGTTACAGTTTTCTGCTATAGTTATATAGACTAGACCTTTTGTCATCGATAGTGTCGATCAAATGGTGTAATCGATTGATATAAATGACAAAAACGGGGTCCTACCTACCTTTCATAGTCTACGGCTTTGTTATCTTGTAGGGGCTGGTCCAGGATTATCCAAGTTTGGAAGAATTATTTGTTGCCTTGGTATATTTTCGTAAATACTCTCTGGATTATCAATATTTTATAATCATTTATAACTATTGTTATTTTTATTGGAAAAGAGTAGCAAACGCTAATACGGTCAACTATTATTAAAATGACGATTGCGTGGACATCCATGTACAACCTCAAACACGGTTGAAGTTCGTCCGTGTCCTCGTAGATATGTACTTATGTAGATGCTATGCTCCTAAGGACTGATATGATCGACTCATTTTTAGGTTTAACCGGCATATATTTTAATATGATGAGATAACCTAATAAACAGTAATATGATACCATTCTTCATGTTTAGCTCGTGATTATAAAATTAAACATATTTTTTATCTGAAGATTTTGCAGCGAACACAGTAATTTATAAATATTAATTTAAAAGCCTTTTTGTTGCTTTTAATTAGCTTTCGTATTTAATAAATTGCATTAAATATAAATATTCCATTTTTTGTTTTATACGCTGCAGTGAAGTACATACTCTTTTTGACGCAGCAATTTCTATTTATCAAATATGAGCTATAAATTCATTCGAAGCATAACTCATACGTTTTTAGCTTCGAGATTCAAGCTTTTAATTCACTGAGTACGCTCAACTTCCACTAAAAATAAATTAAACTCAATTGTAGAGCGTAGATCGTAAATACTTGTTTATTAATTTCCGTCCTGATAAAACTTCAAACGTACTTTCTACGAAATGCCAATGTTTTCTAAAGTTTATTTCGCTATTATATTTCTTGTAAGATTTCATTTAGTTATAAGCTTGCGTTTCGACGGGCTAGGAAGAACATCATGCACATAAGCTGGGACTTGTGCTGATCGTAAAGAATTTTGCATTCTGTAGTTAAGCATCATTGGGCGGGGTCAAATATAAGATGGGTAACCGTTATGGCCAAACAAGCACTCTTATTGGTTTTGGAAAGTACATTAAAATATTGACTAGTTGGATCATTGAAAATAGTCGATACAACCCCTTGAAACCTAGATATACGCTTTAACATCACTGAACATGTGTTTGCCACTTATCCGTATTTTTATTCCGTTAAACAAAAAGGTGTATCTGGTCTAATACTCCCAATGAATAGATTATAGAGATTTAGTGATCAGGGTCTGATAATGAAGCAGAAAATTTACGGTTAATTGGTTAAGGATTATAAGCTACATCTGAAGGTGGAGATATACAAATTTTAAATTCAATTTTATGATAACTGATTGTAATGTAAATAATATTTTGAACAGGCGGTACTACCGTTGCGCTCATCATCTACCGTAAATCAGTGCGTGTTAGATATTGTTTCTATGGGAAAGGTTCAGATGCCCTTACAAGCGAGGCGACTATCTCAATCCTCAAGAGTAGTAACACTTCAATACACAATGTCAGGTAGATATTAGTATTGTTTAAGGTTCTAAATAGATGTTCATGGGCCGCAGAGATCATTTAACATCAGATGGACTGTACGTGCGTTTTGTTACTTTTTCAACATACGAGTACCTACAATACCTATAGATAGAAATAAGAAGCTTTTGAAAGTTTGATTGACATATATAATTTGTGAGTAAGTTATTTAGCTTCCCGTCATCAATTTCTTGCGATTAAATCGTAACGCGCATTTCCTGCTTGTTGAAAGCTCTTTCACCGGAATGCGATCGCTATCAAAAGCTTATCGCAAGTTTGCGATCGAATGTCACTACAGAGCTTATCGAGGAATTAATAGAAATGCCATTTGATTAAAATATATAAAGCTTTGAATTAAAAATTATAGTAAGATCAATCACAAATATATGTAAGTGAGCGAAGGCTGAAAGTGTTTGTCTTTGGTACCATGGACCAGGAATGGTACCCGTCATACTCAACCTATTGTTGTCCGACCGAAGTCTCATTTCAGAATTAGGGTAAAGTGATAGTCCAATATGCTGACCAAGTGCGGATTTGTAGACTTCACAGGCCATTGAGAGCTTTATGAAAAACCACCTTCCTGCCTTGCAGTTTACTTATCCCTTAAGGGTCATGATAATTAATTTCTAATACGCTCAGAACTTTAAAAAATCACACTTACTGAAACGAATGAATTGCTTTGACTACTAAAACTAATTTTACCACTTAAATTATAGAAACTTTCCGTTAAAACAAGATAGATAGAACTATAGCTCGTCCGTCACCACCTTAAAAAAAAACTGTTGTGTTTCGGCCAAACTTGAGGTTGTTCGTTACACTCACAAGCGAAGCGACCATCCCAGTGCTTAGAAATAGCAACGCATGACGTTAGGCAGGGCTTTAGTTTAGTCCTTGGGCTGCAGAAACCATTTAACATGAGACTTGCACGCACGTTTGCTGCATTCCAACATAAAAAAAACAATTTACTCTGTATTAACGTTCAAAAATAGAATTCTCGCTATTCAACATTATACAGAAGCTTTACAGAATTGATAATAGAAAGATAGCTTGCAGTTTCATCTTTAAAATTTCACGGTAAAGATAATAATTAACGCGGCTTCAATTTTCATTACGCCAACGGAACGTTTATTCATATTCAATACCGCTTAGCCGAGGGGCGCGCAACTTTTCAGCTGAGGAGGTAATTTAAACAGAAAAGTATGAATTTTAATCCAGCCTCATAGTTTTTCCTGTCTTTTGTGTGCTTAAGATTATCTTATTGTCTTGTATCTCTGCTGCCTGAAATAAAGCGGAAAGAAATAAACTGTTTCACTGTTTAATTTATATGTTAAAATGAAAGATAAAAATGTCACTTACTGACTTGACATGTAGAGAAAATTGAAAATGTTATGGAAGTTACTGATTTAATACAGGATTTCTTACATAATAAAAAGAGATGCATTCAGACTTTTAGTCTACATCTTGATATGTTTGTTTACATTTTAATGTTAGAAGAGTAGGCAAATAGTTAGTATAAATATAAGAGTTAGCAAGTGAGAATGCAAGCCACCTGATGTTAAGTATTCCTAACAGCCCATGAATATCCACATATAAGGTCAAATAGAACGAAAGGTCTATTTGAGCTTATACGTAGATGCGCTGTTACTCCTGTGGACTAAGATGGTCGCCTACCCGTAAGTATGGCCGATAACCACACTTCGCCAATTAAAACACAAGAGTTGTTTCACAGCGGATTATGAGGGTAGCAGTGGCACTTCCCCTTTCGAATAATCGATCTGCCACGTATCGTATCGTATCTGTCGTATTTTGTACTTTTAGAAACTTAAAGCTTTTATCCTTTGTGACAAAGAAAGTAGACACTACATCAAAGAAGCGATTTAAGATATTTTATGATTCCGAGCACAACAGAACTGTCGATGGTTGAAAATAAATGAAGCTAGGAATTCTGTGTTTCACTTTAAACTTTTAGTTTTTGAATCTACAGCAAAAATAAAAAAGTTTTTTTTTTATTGTTTATACAGATTATTTAATGATTAAATTTATTAAACAATAAAATTTAATTATTTACTTATTTAAAATTAAAAGAGTTGGTTTGATTTTTGCATCATGCCTTTTTGAATTTTGATTTTTCGATTCAATTGGTACAATTAAATTAATGTATGTCTTGCACCTTATATAAAAATAGACAGATTTTTTTACGTTGTTATTCTTTTGATTTGAATTACTTGTCTCAAAATAACACTGTTTTTATTAAAGTGTAATAAAATGTTATTCTATAAATCCAATGAGTATTGAAGAATGTGATGTGATGAATTAATAATGAAGAACTTAATGCTAAGGTGTGGAATCGTGTTTCATACTTATCAACTGTAAAAGCTTATATTGTGTTTCGTTTCTAGCTACATACCACGCTACGTATTGGGGTAAAAGTATAAATTGGTCGTTATTGCTTCTCGTACAACTAATTTCGGGTGTCAAAAGGTATTTAAGAGAGTTATGAGCCTCTCAAGTGTAACGATAGGCATTATAACGTTACCCTTTCCATCACCCTTAAGCACCGCTGCTACGTTGTCATGGCAACGGGATTTAAGGGTCCTGACACCAAGAGAAGTTCGCAGCGAAATTATGGGATTAGCTATTTGTATTCTATATTGGTTATGGTTCGATTTAGGCTTGTATTATAAAATTAATAAAATGAAAATAGCCTTTATTTGGACTAAAACTTATACTTTATTTTACTAACGTAATATAAATGTTAAATATATAACGTTATATAAAAGTTAATAAATAATAGTATTATAAGAATATAGAGAGAACAGAGCACATATAAAAATATAGGGGGCGCTTCGGCCATCAGAAGCAATACTGTATGGATTAACCAAATATATAGTTAGCAATTTATTATTTATATGTATATATTTACCCTATTTTTCTTCAGAGCGTCAACAGTATTATTATAGAATTTAATTTTAATAAAATAAGTATTTAGTGTTTTAAAAATGTAAACTATTTGTAACAATTGAGATTATAAGTAAAAAAATTATTTTAAATTTTACAAGTAGTGGTCGCCCCTTCGTCGTAGCATCCTAAACCTTTCCATTTATCACGTTTTCGTGCCTCCCGCATCCATAAGGGTCCGCGTCTTTGGTTAAAGATGTCATTCCACCATTTGCTAGATCGTCCTTTTTAATTTCATGTCTCTTGGTATCCATTCTGTTAGACGTTTTGCCCATCTGGTATTATTCAACCTACAGACTTGTCCTGTCTAATGCCCTTGCTCTTTTCCTGATATCTATTATTTCAGTTTTTTTCCAATGTTGATATTGTTTACCTTATCAGACCGAGCTTCTTTCCATGTTTTATGTTACAAAGTACTAAATCAAACGTCTGTAACTCGTGCTCCAATTTCTCTTCAACTATTTCCTGGAACGCCTTTGTATACTCGCTTGGTACTTCCCTGTAGCATATTGCATTGAACATTATTACCCGGTTACAAGACTTGGTACCTAAAATACCTGGTTTGAAACTAATATAAAGGTGGAATGTATACATTTTACTATGTGTACTCATAACTAATGATGTTTGATTTTCTTTCTTGAATATCGATATTTCGATTTTAATAATAACACAATGCTATTATAAAAGAACACCTTTATCTTAGTTACCGTTTTCATATTTAACAAAAAACATCTTAATCTTAAAATTCGTTTTGTGTATTTTCGTTTTTTTTTCAACTCTCGCCCTTTTCTTCTTTGATCCTATCTTTTTATAGCCAGTGTCACAAATTATCTCTCTTAAAAATAGTAATAACGTATTTAACGTATTAAGTTCAATATTTTACCAAATTACATAAATATAATTATTCTGTTATGTTAACATAAGTCCTATCAAAATAATATTGTCACATAAAAATATTATAATTAATTATGATATCGAAAAATAGTACAATGTCAACATCGTAACCTTAAAATTATAAATTACCAACTTCATAACTTCGATGTTGTAAATTGACATTTCTTTTAATTTAAAAGTGATAATTTAAATTCAATAACCGTGTGCATACATTAAATTACAAATTAGGAAGTTTAATAACTAAAATTAGTAATAGCATAAGTTTTAGACTAAATTTTAAATAACTTACCATGTAATTTAGATAATAAACTAACCGTCTCAGACTAATAATAAAAACAATCCTCAAACTTTTTCATTGCTTTTGAGAAACCTAAGTCGATTAGTTTCAAAAGACTTTAATTTTCATTCCAGGTTCACTGAACAGGAATTAGTCTAGACGGTAATATTACCAGTTGGTCTCGTATTTAATCATCAAATTAGTATAACTACTTTACCAAAACTTTGAGGTGCTTTTAGCAATTGTAAATTCTATTCTAATGTGTAATATAATTATTTGATTTGTAATATAAGCAATTCAGCGCGGTTATGCGGCTAGTGTTCTTAGAACCATGCCGCATGGGCATGGACTCCCTTTAGATTGTTTAGGTTAGGTTTTTATTTTAATTAGATTTAAGATTTTTGTCATTGTATATATGAGATTAAATAATGGAACATAATCATTCAACATGATATAATTATTTTTTCCAGATTTTATTTTTCGCTTGTTAATTTGTATATTTTTGTATAGACATTAATAACATTTTAAAGGTAGTAGGGCCGTTAGAGCTCGCTCGAGGCGGCACCACAGTCACTCTCATAACCCGCTGTAAAGCAACATACTCTTCATGTATTGTGTGTTGGTTGGGGAGGTGTGGTTGCCAGATACACATTATTTTAGGTGACCATCTTAGTCCTCAAAAGTAGAATCGTATCCTCGTCCATCCTTAAATAGAACTTCTGTTCTATTTTTTGACTAGACGTGGTTGTCCATGGGCTGCAGTGACCACTTAACATCAGGTGACCTGCATGCCCGTTTCTTACTCTTTCATAATA
>DWON01011138.1:0-10361 GCA_018251015.1 Phocides pigmalion okeechobee
GATAGTTACAGCAATGGTACCAACACGGACAAACATCATACAATTCTAACTAAACTATATTTTCTTGATCCGTATTGTGGAACATGCTTTATATTATTAATATGTTAATGAAACGTTGTAGAGTAATTAACGATAACATAATGAATGTTTCAAAGCCAGGCACGTAACTTGTTACTTGTCTTTTGCAAGCATTCGCTTTAATTGGTTCCAACAATCGAAATGATACCCAATCCTGTTTTCAGTACGTACATTGTAATATTGAATGTTTCAAGAACACTTAAAGTGAACTCTTAAATCGTGAATGTTAACATTAGTTATTTTCTAAAGAGAAGAGTAAACGATCATTCAGTCCACCAAGAACTAAAATTAGACATCTGAAATCAAGTTAATTTAACAGGAAAAGTTCTACTTTAAGACGATCATATGTGCGTTGCGTAGGCATTGCTACACCATCGGATATCAATCATCGGATTGAGATTAACACTTTCCCTGCGGCGAGGATATATGATCAGGTCAGTTTGTGGGAGGTGGCCCTAAATTGGACCTTATTTGATTATACGAAAGATACGCCGACAAATTACTAAAATATTGTATTTTTAGCATCTGTATATCATCTACGAAGACACAGACGTAACGTCCGCCACCAGTCTTGTAGCATCGACGTAAAAACAGCACTTTTCCCGTAATCCATACTGTCGCTACAACATAGTTGTGTAGTAGCCGCAAGCGCGTCGCACCCAGAATTACACAGCAGAGTTGTAGCCACAGGGAAAGTGTTAATATCTGTGCGTCGATTGCGTTTAAGATAGATCTTTGTGCTCTGTCTTGAAGAGGAAAAAGTGTTTGTGGACTAGAAAGAGGAAATAGTGTTTATACCTCTTTTCCGCCGTTTGTTCGCGCAAAAGTCGTTAATACGAATTTCATCTTTCAAGCTCTGTTTACCCACTTAGGTATGCAATTTCCATCATTCTTATTAACGCTTAATTACGCTGTATTAAGAACCAAATGTAAAACATCCCATATTTATATCCCTAACATAAAAAATCGATATTTCGCTTTAGTAATTTCTTCCCCTTGAAATCTTATTTTCGTAACCGAAGAACATACATATCCGTTGGCAACATCTAAATCCATTCAGAGTTAAAATTTATAGAAATCGTTTCAGCCTTTTGTAGGTAAAAACGGAACATAAAATCATATACACTTTCACATAGTAAAATTGTTATTTAATGTATCAAGACGATGAGTGATAGCGTCTTACTGCAATTATCTGATAAACATTAACATTAACAGCCACTTGATGAACTCTCCCAAATAGGATTGAATCTGAGATGAGTCGCAAGTTGCTATCCAGTGAAACATCGTTTTAGGGGAAGCGTATAACCATAATTGGATAATCTGTATCCTAGACTTTACTTTGGTATATAGCATATAGACAAATAAAAAAACTTATAAATTTAGTCGCTCCATAGATAATCAGATTATTCATACATGTCTCTATTATACAATGACTCTATTTATAAAATTTTGTTATATAAATGTAAAAATTGTTTGTTTCAGACCGATGCGCAGGTGAGATGAAGTCGTGGGGCGAGGCGTTGGGGCGGAGCGCGTCGGCGCACTTCTCCCGAGTGGGTTGGCTGCGGCGGGCGCTGCTGCTGCTCGCCGCCGCAGCATGCACGGCCGCCGCGCTGCTCTACTGGCGGCAACAGCTCGACGAAAGCGCACACCGCCCAAGGCATAGCCTGTACGCGTAAGTCCACTTAACTTTCTTTAGAAGACCGGTTTACTAATAGACCAATACAATAGACCAATACAGTAGATGTGTAACAACGTGTGTGTGTGTGTGTTCATAAATCACCATAAAGCAATTCTTGTTGTGGATGAATAGTTGCGATTTCTAGTTGGACTTACACGCAAGGCGACTTTCGTAGTTCACAGGACCGCGGCGCCTATGTAACATCAGGTAATCTGCGTACTTATTTGTTACGCTTCTAACATAAACAAGTAGACTATTTGACCAAAAAAAAGATCCTTTGTGCTTAAACTACGAAGGCGGCACTGCCTATTCTCATTTATAATAGCAGTATTGATACGTGGAATTAGTACACAGTTTTTTCTAGTTAGACAAGGGTCTCTACGATGTTTTGTATCTATGGCTGTAAATTAAGACCACATTCAAATATGGGGCTAATTATAGATGTCCACGAACGGCATGCTCATTTGTAACGTCAACTTTAAAATAAAAATCATTTTTTCCAGAGGCATTGAACCTCAATGGACTTGGATCTGTCAAAACAATCGCTGCGAGAGGTTAGCTGCATCGGAGTCACGAGTACTACAGTCCTTACCAACATGCAACATGCTGTGCGCCTCTACGCAACTATGGCCTCAACCAACAGGACCAATCAGCCTGGCGACCGCCGCCGTACCAGTTCGAGCCAACGGCATCTCGCTAAGAGTTACAGCATCACCCTCTCGAGAAGTCACCGAACACCTCAATGATGCATTCGCGTTAATGCGCGATGACCTACGATCACTCGAAAAATCTGCAGACGGCAAAAGACGTAGCGATATTGGCAAACCGCGCGATATCGTGGTACTCGTCGCTGTCTATGGCAGTGCCGATGTCAGATTACGCCTTGACACTAACGAAAGTTACAAACTTTCTGTCATACCCAATGACTATACTCTAGTAGCGAATATAACCGCTCATTCATTCTGTGGCGCCCGACACGGATTCGAAACCCTTTCGCAGCTAATCTGGCTCGATCCTTACGCCAGCTCCCTCTTGGCCCTAGAAGCGGCGAGCGTAGAAGACGCTCCGCGATTCCACTACCGGGGTCTACTGCTCGACACGGCACGAAATTACTTTCCTGTTCCTGAACTCATGCGTACAATAGATGCGATGGGCGCTTGCAAGATGAACACGTTTCATTGGCATGCCAGTGACTCACAATCATTTCCATTACGGCTGAACAGCGCTCCGCAACTAGCACAACATGGCGCATACGGACCAGGTGCTATCTACACGCCTGAAGACATTCGTGCAATAGTGCGCAGAGCGAGATTACGTGGAATACGGGTACTTATAGAAATTGACGCTCCAGCTCACGTGGGACGTGCGTGGGCATGGGGTCCTGCGGCGGGCCTCGGCCATCTCGCACACTGCATAGAAGTAGAACCTTGGAGCGCATTTTGTGGTGAACCACCTTGCGGGCAACTCAATCCACGCAATCCACACGTTTACGATATATTAGAACGAGTATACACTGAGATCATTCAGCTCACTGGCGTTGATGACATATTCCATATCGGTGGAGACGAAGTGTCCGAACGTTGTTGGACTCAGCACTTTAATGACACGGATCCCATGGATCTCTGGCTCGATTTCACAAACCGTGCGATGCTAGCACTTAATCGCGCGAATGGAGGTAAATTACCCAACCTGACCCTGTTATGGTCGTCGCGGTTAACACGATCACCGTATCTAGAGCGATTGGATCGAAAGCACATAGGGATTCAAGTGTGGGGTGCGTCACGGTGGCCTGAGTCGCGAGCGGTTCTTGACGCTGGCTTCCGTTCAATAATATCGCACGTGGACGCGTGGTACCTCGACTGTGGGTTCGGGTCGTGGCGCGACAGCTCGGACGGGCACTGCGGACCGTACCGCTCCTGGCAGCAGATATACGAGCATCGGCCGTGGACGGAGGAGGTGCCGGCTGCGGCGACGGGCGCGGAACCGTGGCGGGTGGAGGGCGGCGCGGCGTGCCAGTGGACGGAGCAGTTAGCGTCGGGCGGGCTGGACGCGCGGGTGTGGCCTCGCGCCGCGGCGCTGGCCGAGCGCCTGTGGTCGGACCGCAAGGACGGCGCGGCGGTCGATGTGTACTTGAGACTGGATACGCAAAGAGCACGTCTGCTGGCTCGAGGCGTGCGCGCGGCGCCGCTCTGGCCGCGCTGGTGCTCGCACAACCCACACGCTTGTCTTTAACCACCGAACTCACTCTCCATTTTCATCATCGCACAAGCGTTTTTGAGCATAGGCGTTTACCGACTGATATCGTCGCGATGTCGGCGCGATGCTGATCCCAAATATGTCGCAGTGACAGCGCGTTGATTTAAAGATTTGTTATTCTATGCTCGTAGACTAATTTGACGTTAATTTAGTCTGTGTGACTATTAAAGTACTCTTAATTAGACATAAATGTTACTTATTCATCATGTCGAATTAAATATAAAATCTCACTCGTTACATTTTTGTACTTTAGGTATGTATTATCAGTATTTTAATCATCACTTGTTATAAGTAGAATACTCCGTGTTGGGTATTGTTTGACACTTAATTTGTTAGATATTTGTAAAAGAGCGTGGCTTTGACTATAAAATCACAAATTTACTTATTTTAACTAATACTCGTTATAATTTTATTGAATCTTAACATGCGACAGTACTAATGCGAACTTCATTGAATATTTTATTTGAGATCAATGTAATACACTCAAATAAGCATTTGAATGTCATTATAAATTATAGTAAATTAGAATCCTTACCGCCCTATAACGCATAACTTTATGGTATAATATTCGTATCTTAGTTAACAAAATTAAAATAAAAACTTATTGCATGTCGGACAACGCTATGAAGGGGTTCTGTAATCGAAATAGTGTGTAACCGAACAAATCCTATATCAAACGTAAACAACAATATCATTTTTCATGTCATAGTACATTATTTTTTTTAATAGATTTTGAGATTTCGAAAGAGAGTTTATTGATACAGTTTTAATTACTTCCAAAGCAAATATCTCACAAATTCGTAAGATATAAAAGAGAACCTGTGCGGACACATTAATTAGGTAGATAAGGAAGGATAAGATACAATTTTGTTGATCGTAATAACTTAAATATTGTTGATAATTTGATCACATAAATACCTAGGCAGTTATGGAACATTTATACCATTAATATTGTTCATAAAAATATGTATCATTGTTTTTACAAAAGTGTGAATTGTAACTAATTTTCTTGAAAGCAATATTACTTATTTTCGTGTTAAAATATAAAATCTATTAGGGATAGAATACCTGTTATATCGAATACTTACTTAGATAGACATTCATGAAACAATTGTACTGCCAAGTCGCGATTTTCTTAATATTAGATTAGATTTTAGTGAATACATTGTAAGTAATGAGTTGTATCTACTAAATAATTGTGTACATACATAGACAACTAATTTATATAGCTTTAATGTTATTCATCATTGTATAGACGTGTATAATGCGACTTAGTGTTAATTTGAAATGCACAAGTGTAGTATAATATAATAGTCACTTGTTACATATAATCAATTTTCTATTATAAACTGTTTAACATACTGATGTCCACTTTCGTCTTGATGTCGTTTGTTTCGTTCGTTCTTAAAACTGAGTTGTTATGGAAAATAATCAGTTCCTTTTCCGTTCAATGGACGGATTGACTTCGTGTTAGCCAATAAAATTATGTATTCATAAAAGAATGAATAAATTGCTAGTAGATGTGGTGTACGAAAACCTCTGATGGTTCACTCCGACGAACGATCGAACGAAAATATGTATCATTCGCGATTGAACGAATCGGACGACAAGCTGCTCGCGAATGTTGATTCGTACAGAAATCATTCGATGTTTCAATTTCGTGATTTGTTTTGTTTATTAGTAAACGACACATTTTCATTGCTAAGCCACATACTTATCGTCAGTTTCCTAGAGCATAAAAATTTGAATTCAATAAAATAAGTTGAAAACAAGACGCAGATACAGGTTGCCTGCCCTAAAATTTAAATGTCTTCTACTATTATATGTATTTTCAGTATAATTAGATCAAACGTTATAATTTATACCAAAATAGTTTATTTTCTATTTACACATAGTTGATATGCACTTTACTAATATTATAAATAATGTTTTATAATGAATAAGAATCTATGATAACTATAAAACAAGGTAAGTATATCTTCATAGATAAACATACTATTTAATATATGGTAAATATTCTCCGTAACTACACTTAAAAGCCACAAATAGATACAATAATTCAATATAATCTTATATTTTATAAAATTCGTCATTTTAAAATGTTCTTTGAACAATGTCTCTCTATAGAAAACATTGTTAAACATGTAGACTTGGACGTAGCGAAAAAATCTATGGTTAAACACGATAAACATCACTTTATTGTTATTTACAAGATTAATTAACATTTACAAGATGAAATTTACTAGAATTTAAAGCATTTTATTTCAATTAATTTATATTGATATTCTTGTTGTCATGCGCTAACTTTATCGCAGAAAACTTTGTTACATGGCCACTTTTCTATTGTATATTTAGTATTCGTTGCAAAGATCTATTGTATTATTAAATCTCGTACGGAGACCAGGAAATAAAATTCGCTTTAGAGTTTTGTAAAATCACGAGAAATCAAAAGTTAGATGAAATTGAAGTTAAAATATTCTTTGTTTTATATTTGTATTAATGTGTTGTAATGTAAATTCATTTACATTATGTTATCAATAATTACATACATTTTTAACAATAATTAATATTACATCACATTGCCACGTTGATTACTACATATCTATGTAAACAGTGAATACTCATGTATGTATCCTTAATAACTACACATGAGACATGTCCGTTCTTAAGTTTGGTTGCGTAGTGTACTTTATTTGGATATCACTGAGGGTGTGAAGACGAAAACACAGATAGTAAAAAAATATAACTTCATCCATACAGAACATATTTAAGTACTTGACAACATAAACAGGAACGCGAAACTTGCTCCAAAGAAAAATGTTATTCAAAATGGCGGCATACTTATGCGAGGCGTATCAGCCTTGTGGCTACTTTGCCGATTACGAATGAAGTACATTCGCGTCCTGCTAATTCTCTATAATCTATGATATAGATTCATACAAAGGCATTACTTTCAGATTACATTATTTAATCGTGAATAAATAATAATATTCATGATATAAATTTGTGGCGCGAACATTACCACGCGTTATAGTACAATTAAAATAATTGTTTCAATTTGTAAGAATTATGTAAATTGAGCTTTGTTGTTGTTATCACAGATTATTTACAATATAGACATTATTTTGACCATTACGTTCTTCAAATAATTGATTTATTTTTAATTGCTTATATTTTTGTAAATATAGTTATTAATTTTGTATATTGAGATTATTTATTTGCAACAAACTAGGGGGCAACGTTCAGTGGGACGGAAAAATATTGAGAGATGGAATCTTTAACTATCACATCAGGGCGGCCACACATGGCAAACGGCTAGTAGCCAACTGTAAGCCATAATAAGGTTCCTTTTTTACTATTTCAACTATTTCAATCGTACTTAATCAGACTTTTCTTTGCTATACCGATTGGCATTTTTTTTAATTTTCAATACGAAGATGACCAGAATTCTTCGTATACTCATTCTTCGACCAATTTAACGAAAGTGCCAGTGAGAAATTCATTAATTTTGGTCGACGACGACTACAGCGATAATAATTTAAACGAGTCCTGCATATTTCATCGAATACAGATTTGTTTCTATAGTTTTGTTATTTATGCTTCATTCATACATACGGCTACTCCTAGTTATAATTACAGAAGTGTTGTACAACTCATATTTTGCTAAAATGTTCCAGCTTAGTTTTTTTTATATTTTTGCATATATATACCCAGATGGTATTTCATAGGAAGACCCTCTTACTTTTCCACATCTGCGCTCCTATAGATTATTATGATTTGTTTTTAAAATTAATCTCAAGCGTAAGTAATGAAAAAGGTCAGACTTGTAAAAGAAGTTTTACAAAATAACATTTCACGGAAATGCGCTAAATAAAATATTAAAGAACTCGGTTGTAATTTCTCCCTTTTTAAAGGAGATCCTCCATTATCAAAATATCGCAACCCTACAAAAGTCGCTGAGACTCCAGACTACAGTAGGATGCAACTGTTTGCCTATTGTGACCAAGCCCTGAGCGACCGAGGCTAGAATTAGCCTCATTTATTAAATATAGGTATGTAATGTTTGATTAGTGGGTGTGATCAGTAAAGGCACAATTTTGTACATTTCTAAGTAATGTTTGGTGCTAAAGTGGTTTTCGTGGTGTACTTCTATGAAATAAAAAATAATGCTGACAATATTCGTTTTTTATTTATTCAATAAATAAAACCAAGCAGTATGTGTAAATGATAATAAATTAAATAAAAATTTTAATGTAATAAATTGTGAGAATCCACTTGAAATATCGGTGGGTTGAGTGGCAAGAGCTTTCATTTCTTTCTGAATATATTGCTTAACCTTCGGCTGCGTGGAGTACCCTATAAATAAAAAAAATACAAACTTACGTAAAACTTAAAATTTTATAAAATAATATGTCAATAGGGCAAATATTTTATGCATTTTATGTTAAAAACTTGAAAAGAGTAGCAAACGAAGCCTGAATGTTAAGTTGTTGTTGCAGCCCTTGGATTTCCACTTGCAATCTAGAACAGCTAGAGTCGTTTAACATTGCATGCGACTATCTATGTCCTGAGATCGTATGTTATAATAGATGATGCGTGGTTTACTTCTGAGGACTAACATGGTTGCCTCGCCTCTAAAAGCGAGTCAACAGACTGGTTTACACCATTGACGCTACTAGGCGAGGAGCAAGGGCAATTAATCCGTACACTTAATTTGCTCACTGTACAAAATTTTGTATTTAAAGATCGATGACAAGTCAAAAGTTGAGAAATAATGATAATTTCTTACTTCAACGGTATCGCCCTTATTGGAGCGGAATAGCGCACGTATCCGCGACGGCGTGCTAGTTTTACGCGATCCATTGGGCTCGGTCTCCACACGAAGCGATTCACGTAATTCGGAATCCTGAAAACAATTTCAATAGTGTCAATGTATAATCACTTGGATTGGAAACCATGGAATCAAAGTGTTCTGAAGATGTCCATTCTGTGTGTCCAATGACCAATCTATGTTTTGAAGTGTAGGTATATTTACACTCATACGTAGCAACAAACAAGTGATATATATTTTTTATTTTAAGGTACGAAACTCTAGAAATAAATAATAACAATCAGGTTTTTTCTATGGCGGAACGTGGGGGCACGCAGTTCCAAATTTCGCACCCCCCCCCTAATGGGAAATATGGAAATTTCGCGAAATTAAAACTGAAAAATCGAAAAAAAAAACAAAAATAACGAAAAAACATGTTTACCTTTATAAAAAATGTGGACTTCCAACTTTAGGAATTTGCGTGCCCCCAAAAAAAGGCCTGACAATAATGTTAATTAAAAAGAAAAGTTACCGTAGCGGAGAGGCGGCCGGCCTGCTTGCTGGGCGTGGGCGGGCCCGGCTTCTTGTAGGCCGTGATGCCCACCTCCTTGCGCGCGCGCCCGCTCAGCGACATACTGCCGCCCGCGCACTGACACACAGCACAAAAACATTGTTAACACTGACTGCGGCCCTCATATATTAGATCGGGTCAGCTTTAAGGGAGGCGGCACTAAACTGGAGCAGTTTTCTCTAGACTGTAGAAGCGCCGGCAACTCACAGGAAAAAAAAAATTCTTTTAGCATCCATATAACATTTACGAATACACAGACATTGTTTCCGCTCGCAGTCTTGTTGCGCCGACGTAAATACAGCTTTTGTATTTGCCCGTAATCCATAGTGCACGTCCACTTCGTGAGCGTAGCGCTGTTGCGCCGACATAAAAAAAACACTTGTGTTCGCCCGTAACTCATACAGATTTTTACGTACAACACAGGTGCGTACAAGCCGCAAGCACGTTGCGCCGCGAAATACACAGCAGTGTTATACGGCGCAGGAAAAGTGTTAAGTACAACATATAATCAATAATTGGATTTGGTAGCAGTTTTGCATAGACTACTTAGATCACACATTTCTCACATTATTTCTATAACTACATCCATTAAGAGAGCATAAATAAATAATTTTAACTATTTCCGTAATTAAAATAACAAAATCAATGAAATTTATAAAAGTGAACTATGGCAAAAACAATTAAACCCATCTCTCAGTTACCTAAATGACACGAAAGAAACCTTTCTTTAACAAAGAGTAAAAAACGACTGAAAATTTTCGGTTTAGGTTCAGTCGTAGTAATTACATCTAGTATGAACACGATATGACACATTGGAAAATCCTGTTACCATTGGAAACTACAAACAAAAACAAAGGGACGAAATATTTTTAATGACTTGTAAGTTAGAATTAAATTAATTGCGCGGTTAGCAGGAGTATGAGAAATAATTATTATTCGTGTTAACACTGACTGCTCATATTTTG
>DWON01011139.1:0-10360 GCA_018251015.1 Phocides pigmalion okeechobee
AATAGCAAGGCTATGCCATAATGCCAGGCTGAAACGTCTATACCGTATAAGCTATGCTATTTTGATAATAAAGTAAGAATTATTGCACTGTTCCTAATATACTGTAAACCAATTTATAATTTATATTATATGTAACGTTACTATTGTTGCAGATTTTTATACACTTTAAGCCTGCAATGTGGTATATTCAGAAATTTTACTGTATTTAGGTGTTTCTACTACTTTTTACCACCGCCATCATTTTAACCTTCTAATCCTTAATAGAATTTAATATTTATTTATTTTTTTCACCAAAACAAAAGTGAAGTAATATTCAAGTGTCACTAAAAACAGAATTGTGGAAAGTATCAATATAAACAATTAAAATAATACCAATATTTATAAGCCCCAAAAACAATCAAATCACGAAAAATAATCTCATTTTCATAAATCATTTTTAACAATATGACAGTAGTTAGTTCACCTCTGTGGCACGTTTATTACCCTTATTGATTTTACCGCAATGAGTTCAATAAATTAACATCGGAATGAGTACGGATACATTAGTAGATTGTTTACTCACTACAAAATAGTATAGGTTACGCAAATATCCAGGCAAATAACAGGCTCTTCATCTTTATTGTCTCTGATCCGACAGTATGTGACAATCCTAATGTGAAACGTTATAATGTTAGAGAAACGTAATTATTGTTTTGTTGTGGTTCATGTTGGCCTTGTTCGCATATGCTTTGTTTGCCACTTGCATGCATAAGTCTATAAATTCACACTATTCGATATTCCATTAAATTTCCTAACGTCCATTGCCAGGCGTAGCTGAGGCTATTGATAGAACAATCAACAATAACATCCGTAGTGACATCGTCGTGCCCTTGCCTTGTAAACAAATACTTGTAAGTCAACATAGTACAATGTAAGAAAATTCATAAACTACAAGTAATGCTTTTAATTAAAGCGCAATGAACAAGATTTTTTTGTTTTGATGCTTTTCTTAATTTTAATGTTACCAGATATCGATGTTATACTTCCTGAAATCCCTAATATTATAAAACAAAGTCCTCTGTCGCGTCTGTCTTGTCTGTCTGTTCGCGATAAACTCAAAAAGTACTGGACTGGAAATTAAATAGTCAAATTCAATATAGTAATTCAGTCTTCGATCAAAATAGATTGTATCTAATTGTTAGTGTTTGTATCTAGGTAAAGATTGGATGCATGTATGAAAGAAAAATAACGTAAGTAAATATAAATTCTACTACCCGAGCGACGCTGGGCCAGGTCGCTAGTTATTTCGTAAATTACCAGAATGGTACTCATGAAATATAGATATTTGTTATGCAAAATAGATCTACACATTTCGTAAAGTTCAGACATTGAATTAAATTGTTAGTTATAGATATCCGCATTGTTGGACACTGCACATGTGTGCGGAAAGTCTGGAGTTTATCGACCGTCTAGGTGGTGGACAATGTTTGCATCTGTGCTATAAGTTCCTTCAGATATTTCCAGTACATTTACTGTGTTCAAGGTTTCTGACGCTTACGATCTAGAATATTTTACAAGCTTCCTAATAAATGTGTCTAGTAGCATTGAATTTTCCTACAAAATATAAGCTAAGGTACCAGCTATAAACTAAATAATATAACTATAAAATATAATGTAGTAGGATAATACATATAACAGGACACCAGATTTAGCCAGTATACATTCAGACTTTTTGAAGAGATTAAATCATTGGGTTTGACGGATACGTAGGGATAATCACATTTTTTTGTTTTCGACGTATATAAATAAAAAACCTTATGCGCACAAAGCAAAGCTTTAAAATTCTATTAATGAAGATATAATTTCGTAAAAAACACTAAACGTGTCTGTCATCATACAAACCATTCGATTGAGTCGAGATATTTGCTTGGCGCTAGCCCAAGTCTGGGAGAGCGGTCCGTCTCTCCTTGAATAAAATACTGACAAAATATACATTTCAAAATTTTTGGTCCCAGTATCGAGAGACTAATCTAAAGAGCATTTTATTTTGATGCCAGTATGTACCACGATTGTACCAACAAGCGGATATGTAAACATGCCATGACGAATTAAAGCCCACGTTGATGTTGCCCTGCCAAAATTTGTGGCGTCTTCATTTCAAATCATTCTCGCTTCGTCTTCTGCATCTCTTCGAGAAAACAAACATTAAGTGTTCTATTGTCCTGAATGTGTCGTGCCCAATGGGTTCTTTTGCCTTTACGCCAGATTCTTTAGTGGGAGCGTGAAAATTGTCTTTGAGGGCGTGTACAGTACAGCAAAAGTACATCTTTTGGCGCTTTACGCAATGATAAATATATATTAGTGTCTTCCAAGATGTTTTTATTTGCACATTGCAACCGTTGGCTCTACAAACGCTGTGACAAAACCCTTGTCTTTCATTATTAAGTTTCTTATTAAAATTAAAATTCAATTATCCCCAAATAAGTAAAATTTAAATAAAGAATGATATCTCTGATAATAATGTGAGGCCATCTTTACGCATTGCTCTCTCATCTCGTATATCTTAATCGTCCCATAGCAACTAAATTTATATGACTGGCTGTCACTGACGGTCACAACTTTTGTTTATGGTATCGTGTATGAAGAATAGATAACAATTAGCATTGAACTCAAAACTTGACTAAAAGTGTAACGTGAGACAAAAGATATGCTATGATAAAAGGAGGCATTGTATTATTGAGACGTTGGAAACGTCTTAGTGATAATAAGGTCAGGGATATAGTATATATTGGAAGCATTAAAACTTTAAATGTAGCTGAAAGAAATGTTGCTAAATACGCAAGTCTGGTGTTATCACATTGAAAAGTTCCACAAATACTCCGATCTGTTGATCAATTCTGGAAGTTTTGTATAAATTTCTTGCTTCAGTCCGATCGGATTATTTTGCACGGCGGTAAACGCTCATAATAAACGAAACACTTTCAATCCCACCATACCTATGAAATTACTTTTAGCATGTTAATCCGGGTTTCGCTATAGCTTCTTTGCCATAATCTTTGCCACACGTGCTTGTTATACATAATTTAATTCTAATTAGCGAATGAAAAAATGTAAATGAAAAGACTGTTCTTTAAGTTTCTCAATGAGTTTGTATGGCACCCAAATATCGATATATAGCTACTAGTGCCTTATATTTCACATATTGTAATAAGAATTAACAAATATTTACATTAGAATATTTTTTATCTTTGACTAGAAAACAATTTAAAAAGGAACCGGTTACCCGTTTTCCTTTGTATTTCAAATACCACCTTTCCAATGACCCGAAAGCAATTAATTAATATATTAAATGTGTGTGTTTAGTTAAATATTTCAACTATTCCATTACATCGAGTAAATTACACTAAAATCTCGATAAAATACTATTATTCGCCTTACGACTTAACAAACAATTATAATTTGATCACATGAAATGTAAATAAATGCAGCTAATGACGACGATAGTTAATACAAATTTGAGTAATTAACGCTGGATGATGAACAAACAACGGTGAATCATTAAACGTGTACTTATTGTTGCAGCTGAGCACCTCTTCTGTGGCGACATTGATGGAGTTCCGCTTGGACAGCGCGGAGTACTGCCAGGCACAACACAAATAAACTAGAGGGCGTTTCGTGCGAGCGAAGGAGCAAGGCGAGCTAACTGGACCCATGCTGCCGGGCGCGCGCACTGACTTTACGCATCCCGCGCACTACACGACATACACCCACCTAGAGGTAACTCCAGATTCGACACATGTGTAATCCCCTCCTTTACAGGATACATTGTAAGGATTTACGTAACATCGTTTGGTACTCCCAGGGCGAATCATGCAAACAGATATCTATCTAAATGCACACAATACAGTGTTATTACGTGTTGTTTACAACCGTGTTATCACATTGATGTGTACACAAAGACGAGAGGTAGTGAAGTGAACGCGCTAACAAATGACGTGTGTTGGCAGTGGATCAGCAGTTCGCGAATATCGCTGCCGCTGAACAGACTCACATGATCGAAACTCCGCTTCACAGTCCGTCTATTTTCATCACTAAATCTATTTTTGTTACAAAAGTTTTTATTCCACTTCAGACTCCACTCTCTCTTTGACGCAGGCACGCCCTGAAAATGAAATCCAACATAAATCAAATTGTTATTTCTGCCTTCGTAAGCATGATGTTAATGAGATTTATATTTTTGTTTCAGTTACCATAAATTCGGATCCCACTGTTAATTGGAGCATATCATTGAGTTGCCGAAGTTGCGGTAGAACGTGTAAACTTATGTTTGTCGTCTAATTTCTTATAATTTAATTCCCCAATTCGGTACTTTTGTTTATTTGATTTTAAATGTGCTCAAGTGGTTGAAAGCGACATCCATGCGGGTGGTTCTAATTATATAATTGGACCCTTTTTAAAGAAAAACCAAAAAACTGAAGTGTGTTGTGTGGAAATAGAGTGACAATTTGTCTGTTAAAATCTGACGGATCGCTACACCTTTCTCTGCCGCGTGTGAAGTGAAGGTTACCAACTCGGTGTAAACTAGTTTTACGCGATACGCTATCCAACTTCGGCTCCTGGAAAAGTATAAACAGGCACCATGAAGCAAAAGGATATCAGGCCAGCGCCGTCACTCATCGAGTACAAGAACTTGCGCTTCCTCATCACTGACCGACCATCGGATGTCACCATACAATCTTACTTGCAGGTAAAAATCTATTCCGTACTTTACTCATTGCTTAGTATCTTCATCTTATGCGGCTACCATTAAAGATCAAAAACCTTTTATAATCAATTTCACTCTGTTTCTCGACTTCTAAGGTATTCCCTAAAATACACTCTTCAATAAATTGCGAAGTAACTTCTTCGGCTGCGTCATTTTCGTCTCATTATCTGTTTTAGCATAAAAGAAAAATAAATAAGCTGCTTCAATTATATGTTTTATGCTCTTGTTTGCAGACATTATATTGTTAATGTCAACGTTTTTTTCTCTAGAATGCCGATATAGGCTCTAGATTAACTAAAATACTCGATGATGATTAAAATACTTCCATGATTTAGAAAAAAAACTTAAATCGTGATTAGAAGCTAGATATAATTAGATGTTATGTCAATGTGTGAATACAAACTACAATTCATTTATTTAGTGTCCGAATATTGGAACTATTGACAAGTTTATATTCAGGGACCGTTGTATGTCTACTAATAGACAATCCTTTAATGATTTGCAACACGAACTGCATTAATACGTTCGTTTTCTGTTTCGTCTTGTGAAAAATCTTGGGTATATTTATTGTTGTATTTCAATAATAATAATTTGTAACCCATACCTTAATTTTGTACAAAACGTTGTGTGCCGGTTCCGGCGATTGGAGCGGAGTGATTTCATTGTGTATTTTCAACAATGCCCCAAGCGTTTATGACAATAAATCTGTTCCTATTGTTAAATTTATAATGACATGCTTGCTCGGTGGTGCGTTTTTGACTTATTATTGGTATAACTCAGGTAATTTTTTAAAATTCGTGAAATTGCACAATCTATGTAAATATAACGTATTTTCTTGAAAGAAGTTACAGTTAGTAAGATACCTACACATTATGCTTACACTGTCACGGTACAGATATAAGACATTAGCATAATACGTAGCAACATAATTTGTCTGCAAAATATATCGTTATATTATTTTTTTATGTTCATTTTCAATTAGCTACTGGAATAACCTTACACAATAGTTGTCCTCTAATGGAAGTCACTTCAGCTTCGGACTTTATTATTCAATAGTCATAATATTAAGCCAAATATTTATAGTTTTAAAGCAATGGTTACTTAGAAATAATGGAAGCAATAATAACATACGACGTCACCTCAATCAACTCACATGTAACCACGAAGATAAACATCTTCAAAAGTAAACAGAAATTTAATCTGAAATCGATCATGGTCGCTTGAGAATTAATTTAGAAACTCATATTATTATCTACGTAACCACATCTTTGAAAAAAGGTCACAGTAAATTATTCGCGTTAAAAATATTTGTAACGAGCGTTAATTTTTATTAAAAGAAGAGATGCGTCAGTGATAGCAGTCGCAGTGGAATTAAGAAGGGTTAAAAGAGTAAACCATACTTTGATTAGGTCAAATATGGTATTTCATGCATTTCGTTTCGTAAGATATAACAAGAATTTTATTTATATATATTTATCATGATTGTCCAAATTTGTCATTGTTAAGTAAAATAAATGTTAAATATATAACAATACTTATAAGATTATAGTCATATACATATTTAACATAAATAGTTCATATGTTTGAATACTAGCATTGTATATATTTATAAGGTAAATAACAAAATAATCAAGAAAATAGTAGAAAGGTCAGTAATGATATCTGTTAGTTAAATATTATTTATTACTATCTTACGCACCACGGATTTCTCTTTATGTACCTTATACAATCATACATGATGTTTACTTTAGTATAACTTATCAACAATGTTTGATATTTATGACTATTATCAGTTGGTATAAGCATTCGTTGACCTTTTGTACAGTAAGTACCGTTTCATTTATTCGTGGTACAAAATGCTAATGATACCTTAGATTGAAATAATAAACGTCTTATGTATGACTGTAGGCAGTTTCGATTCGTGGAATTTTGGTAGCAAATAAACATCGCATGTTCAGTGTAAACTGTAAAGACGTTCCAAAGGGCGACATCTCCGACTTTTGAATCGGGTATCTATTTTTAGTACTGCAGTCCTTCTTTAGGAAAGTTAAGTTTTATATTAACATTGCTTAAAAGGCCTAATTGTTATTATTCCACTCTCTCGTGGAGAGATCCAGAGATGGAATCCAAGGATCTATTTTTAGATTTTTCCGAGTTTCGAAGAAGAAAAAGAAATTAATTATAATCTGCTTCAACGGTGCAGGAAGACATCGTGAAGAAATCTACATGTCTGAGGACTCTCCTTCATAGGATTTTTAAAGGTGTATGGAATTTACCAATCTGCACTTAGTCAATAATGGATTAAAGCCTAAGTTTGAGAATAAATTTTAAAGAAAACCTCTGTCCAGCAGTATTACAGTAATGGTTTGATGACAATGATATTAGCTTATTCTTATGTTTATAATAAAAAATATATTATAATTTACATACTTATATTTATTAGGCTCTGAATGGTCATCTTAATGCGTGCTATCAACGCTGTCATCCGCTATAATCCGAATTCGTAACTTCTCGAAGCAAAGTTATCTTATCAATTTATATCTGAACATGAAATGGACACCTGAATCCATGATATAATATTTGTATATATATACATATTTAATTCATGAGATGCGTGGCATACCGATCTTTCAGAAGGTTCTGGATTCTTTCGTAGCCAAAAATACATCAGATATTGAATTTAGTTTTCTGGTTAGAATCTGTATTTATGTACTAATATTTTTTGTGTGTCTATGTCATTAATGAGATAGGGAATACTTATGAATGGATTAGGAATAACGATATTTATTCATAAAGAGATTGTTGGTGTTTTTACTAAATCATAATCATTTCTACCGATTTAGCCATTGCCCATTGATAAAGCGGTTTAATGACAAACTAGTTTAAGAATCCCGAAAAGGTTCAATCAATTATGACCAAGTTCCACATCTAATAATACTGGATAGCTGCTTAAATTTACAGTAACTTAAGCATGGTCGATCAGCCATAAATGGTCAACTGCGCAAACTTAAACTTAACAAAGTTTAGTAACACTAACTTGGCTCATCGCTTGCATCATACAACGGTATGCGGTAGAACTCTGTGTGTTTTAATAGAATAGCAATAGAATATGATTGTCCATCCATCCTTGTCCAACTCTAGTCTGTGGAATTTCATTTAAGCACAAGAATTTTCATGTTTGAAATGGCTGTGTTTGGTACTTTTTCAATCGAGTGGTGTGGTATCGACCACTTCCTAAATTGCAATGTGTTTCCAGGAACTGAGGAAGCACAACGTGTGCACAGTGGTGCGCGTGTGCGAGCCGAGCTACGACACGGCGCCGCTCAAGGCTGAGGGTATCGAGGTGCGCGATCTCGCGTACGACGACGGCACCTTCCCCCCCGGCAACGTCGTCGACGACTGGTTCGAAATACTGCGCGACAAGTAAGCCACTGATCGATTTTACAATTATATAATGGGTGTAGGAAACAAAAAGCATCAGGGCCGGTTCGAGCAATTCTCCCACCCTGGCTTTACACTGACTGTGTGAAATGACTTAACATTTTTCCTGTGCCCTACAACACCGCTGTGATATACGCGGTGCAACGCGCTTGCTGCTCGTACACCTGTTTTGTACGAGCAAATCTGTATCGATTACGGGCTAAGAAAAGTGTTGTGTTTAGATCGGTGCTACAAGACTGACGGACATTACGTCTGTATTCGTAGATGATACACAAATTCTAAAAAATACAACATGTCAGTGAATTGTCAGCGCATCTTCAGTCTAGAAAAATAAACTCCAGTTTAGTTCGTCTCGTTTATCGAAATAATGTCGTGGCGTTATGAGACAGAATCACGGCGTCTCGTTGGTTTTGACTGTCTTGCGTGGCGATAGTGCAATTTCGATACTGCGATTGTAAGATTGCAACACGACTACACTTGAAAATCTTGTTCAATAATATTAAACAGAAGAATATTGTGCTGTTTTGTTGGCGCACAGACCACTCTATGCCGCCTGTAATCGTGTTCGTGTCGCTATGTTGCCAATCATGCGCCATTTCGTCCTCCAAATTAGAGCGCCATAAACCTTCACCAAATTTGCTTAAATAGGCGTTCCATATAGACGTGTTGATTTTGAAGAGCATGCAGTTCACTAGTAAAGGTTGTTAGTCTTCTAATGGAAATGTGTCCAATAAAATGCATCGCATCAAGGTTTTTGCACAAATTGAGAATTCGATATGCTGATATTTTTATATTGCTGATTGTTGCATTTTATTCATGGATATATTTATGGTAGATGTGGTACTACTCTATATAGAACATGAGACTTACTTTGATACGGTCACATATAAGTTGTTTCTCCTGGGAATTAAAATGAAACGCCTGTAACACTTTCCTTGCGCTACAACATTGCCGTGTAATGCGTGGCGCAACGCGCTTGCGGCTCGTACACGCGTGTGTTGTACGGACAAATCTATATGGCTTTCGGGAGAACAAAAGGTCCTTTTTAACGTCGACGCTACAAGACTTTGGGGGGATTACGTCTTTGTATTCGTAGATGATACACAGATGCTAAAAAATTCAATATTTCAGTGAATTGTAGGCGTATATTCAGTCTAGTCAAATAAGCTACATAATATATGAGCGCCACCATATAATATATGAGCGATAACACTAGTCAAAGTGTTAAAAAGATAATAAACTTGATCTCACCGGCCAAAGAAGAATACAACATCGTTGAAATGCTGGTATAAGGCAGAAATAGGTATGATAGAACAATCCAGAGTCAAATTACAAAAGTGTTTTATAAGATAAGAACAACGTAGAGTTTTATGACTCTAAAGACACTAATTTATGTAAAGGTGCCTCGAGTTCCAAATTTTTACTCAAAAGTTAATCGATGATCTGAATAAGACAAATAGGTAACTAACTACCAACCCCCCAAGTCTTTAGTCAGACAATGACGGCAAACCAAATAAGTTACTTTATATCCCAAGCATTAAAAGTAATCAAGATTAGAAACGAGCGATATACAAATACACGAGCAAGTTTGTAGAAATAAAAATAGAACTGAGAATCCATTAAATGAGGTTTGCGGTTGCACTCCGTACGCGCGGCCATGTTTAATTTAGCGTTCTACAGATATACCTAAAACTATAAATGTATCTGAAAATTCTTTAGAACTTCTTTATTTCTCGATGTTTTTAAAATATTCAAGAAATGTCATCAGTACAAATACTTCTGGAGCCATGTTCAATACTTTGTTTGCGGCGCTCATGTATTAGATCGAGTCAGCGTTGTGGGAGGCGGCTTTAAACTGGAGCTTTCTCTAGGCTAAAGATACGCCGACAATTCACGTAAACACGTAACTGTAAAATTAACTATCACGAACTAATTACAATGAATTATTATACAAAAAATTAAGAAATATGCAATATAAGCTTTGAAACCTTTGGCCCGTGGGGTCCGCGTGCCAGTAAATTTTTCAAACAAATAGTACCACGTTTGATCGACGCTGCCGGTGACAAGAGGGCTGGTACATATCTCGCGCAGAGAATTGCGATTGCTATCCAGCGCGGGAATGCAGCTAGTGTTCTTGGAAGCATGCCGCATGGGCACGGACTCCCTTTAGATTGT
>DWON01011140.1:0-10359 GCA_018251015.1 Phocides pigmalion okeechobee
GTATGGTTGACAATGTGATAAGTATAAATTTTGTCCGAAATCAATAATTATCAGTAAATTTAGCATTAATTTTAGAATACTAAATATGCTCATTCATTTTCTCTTAGCTCTAGCTAGTGTAATTATAACTTAAAGATCAACTATAATATGCCATATCCGTTGTGTGACTATTGAGTAGTTGGTAACAATAGTTTATCGTTTCAGTTGGTACAACCGCCTGTGTTTAAGTGGGTTACATCCTGCAGTCTAGCGCTGAAGCTTTTAAAACTGTAGCGGAGTACAGCAGTAATTTAATTCTGATTCCAGGTTGCCTGTAACCTAGTTATGCTCCGCTGATGGCAGCCTCCATAATGCGGTTATGTTGCCATCCGATGGGGTTGAAATGAAATAATATACATCTACCCCATAACAATTTGATGCAGAGAGTTTATAAGGCATTAATTTTAGCCCGCGGATGAAT
Organism: Phocides pigmalion okeechobee; assembly: GCA_018251015.1. Taxonomy (NCBI): domain Eukaryota; kingdom Metazoa; phylum Arthropoda; class Insecta; order Lepidoptera; family Hesperiidae; genus Phocides; species Phocides pigmalion. The sequence continues at coordinate 461 of DWON01011140.1, forward strand.
CGCTCAAAAGTCGAAATTAATCAATTTTATATAATACAATTTAATTTTACACATTTAACTTTTTATCATGTCATTTTCTTATATTTTTGCACATTATTAAGTCTCTGTACTTGTCTATAATTAGGATCACATGTTTATCATATTTATGGCCATGAATTTAATGGTCTTTGTCAAATATGCAATCTAGTTGATAAGTCTTAAAAATAAATAAATAAATTTAAAAACAGCAATTTGAGAATGCAGACGGTTTTAGCCCGCGGCTGTCCTCGTTCAAAAAAAATAATTATTACAAAATTTTATTATAAATTTATGTAAAATATATAATTTATAAAATAAAAAAAATCCACGTTTTATTATATATTAAAGATTAAAGCTTTTTAGTTGGCGATATTTCGAACCAGTTGTATGGCTCGTGGTCACGGAGAAACTTATAGTTAAAAATCGTATAGTGCCACGTTTGATCGACGCCGCTGGTGAGAGCTGGTTCATATATCGCGTAGAGAATTGCCAACGCTATTCAACGCGGAAATGCCACGAGCGTTCTTGGCCCCATAGCTGGGCACAGAGCTCAAGGTTGTTTAGGTTAGGCTGTTATTATAATTAGTTTGAAGGTTTTAATTGTTTTTCAATATCTATTGTAATTTTTTAGGAGTGAAAAATGATTTTTAGAAATTGACTGTAAGGGGTTAATAAGGGCTAAAAGTTTCTATGAAATTTCGTTATATCGATTTTTGCACGACCAAATATACGTGATTCAATTATACGTAAAATTGACGAAAAAATGGACTTTAAATTTTCTCGTAGATATGGTAATGAGAAAAGAAGTTTGGTAATGATTATTTGGGACAACGGTAATGAGAAAATGTTATTGGTAAGGAAAATGTAAAAAAATAAACACTTAGCTATTAAATACTTTTCTTTTTTCTGTTATATCGTGTACAAAAACTTAAAAAAAAGAAAAGGAAATGGAACCCTAATGCATATTCAAATTTCAAAATGCATTCCACGAGATTCGGTTACGTTTATTGACCCGGGAACCGGTCCGCGGTACAAATTAACTGCCGTAAAATATTTTGAATATTAAATCCCTCACATTTGGCACCTTTACAAAGACAAAGATCCTTTTCTTGGTTCGGGGAGAAAAACCTTTTTAAAGAATCTAGTAACGTGCGAGCGAATCAGACTTTTGCGGGATTTCCGCCTTCTATAAACTCCATGGTACCTCCTTCTATGCTTGTAGAGAGCACCAGGATCTGGTACCATTACCAGTGGAGTCCATACTCCACTGGTGTTCTTTACGCCTTTTCTGGACGCCTCGGGCACATCTTGGAAGAACTTTCCCGGCTCTTCCGGCACATCTTTTCCGGATTTCCACCCTCTATAAACCTCTCGTGGGCCTTTTGTGCTTGGAGGGAACACCGTATCTGGTAATGAACTCAACTGGTGTTCTTTAGCACGACGTTCAATAGGGCAAATCTCGGAGGAAAGTCCCTGACTCCTTGGGTACATCTCGGAGGAATTTCCTCAAATTCTCGGGCAGATCTCGGAGGAACTTCCCCGACTCCTCAGGTATAGCTCGGGAGAATTTCCGTTGCTCCCCCGTCACTGGCCTGTGCCTAGGTCGGTATGGGACCATATAAACCAACGTCCTTCCCGCGATAACTACATTGGAACGGTTCGACCTCCCACTTTTGCGAACACATCCCGGACAACTCTTTTTATTCGGGTGATACGACACACGGGAAAATCCGTAGCGCTAGTTTCGTCTTTAGCAAAAGGGAAAATAACGCCTAATACTATTAATTATATTCACTAACCAAAGGGAATAAATAATAAAGACCGAATAAATATAAGTTTTCACGAATTCTGTCACAAGATTAGCATGTAGAAATATTATGTAAGAAACAAATAGGTTTTCAGGTGTTCCTTTGTGAAATTTGTATTATTGATATTCTATTTTTTTTTATTATAAAAAAGTAAGAAATGGGCATGCACGTCACCTGACGTTAAGTGATTACTGCAGGCCGTGGACAACCACGTCCTATCTCATATAGAACAGAAGTTTTATTTAAGGATGGACGCGGGTGCGTTCCTTGAGGAATAATATGGTCGCCCCCAATTATGTGTATCCGGCAATCACACCTCCCCAACCGAAACACAATACATGAAGTACATGTCGCTTTACTGCGGGTTATGAGGGTGGCGGTGGTGCCGCCCCGGGCGAGCTCTAACAGCTCTACCACCTTTAATACTACTACTACACTTATCTACATAATTCTATTGTATTTATATTACAAATAAAAAAAATTAAAGGCACTTCAAAATCCATCAAGTTTTAAATCAGTCTTCACAATTTGTAAAGTGCGTTTTGTTGAATTATAGCTTAATTATTATCGTCTTTCTGACAGTTACACTCTTAAAATGTCAGTTTTTTATTTCAATGTAAGTTGTATTGTATTGTAATGTATGATTTGTTTTTTTTTGCTATGAATTGACTTGTATGTTACCAGTTAGTGTGTAAATCACCAATGTATAAATGAGTTATCAGTCCATTTGTGGGATACATCCCAGTACACTGCGTCACTAGCGTCACCCATTCAAATCCCGACCGCGCACGATGTTGCTTAACTTTGTCGTTCGTTTTACACTTAAAAGGTGGGAGAACTATAGTACGACCGAGGAGGTACCACCGCCGCCCTCATGATCATCCGTAATGCTTGTGTTTCGGTTGGAGAAGAGCCGTTGCCTACACTTTGAAGCGAGGCAACCATAATAGTCTTTAGGAGTAGCAACGTATCTACGTTCGAGCTCAGATAGAATAGTCTTGTTGGGGGTTGTACGTGGATGTCTATGGGCTGCGACTAACACGGGTGGTTTGCGTGCTCTTTTGCTACTCTTCTCACATAAAAACACATGCTATGATGCTATACACGTTCCGTATCATCGATGTATCTTCGAGACGTGCCTTCGCTAACTAATGACTATCTTGAATGACGATGAAACTTAGTTCTGTGGGTCTTTTAATTAGGAACAGTGGCACTCAGCAGTTAGATCATAATCCGCTCTCTCGTCAGCATCTGGTGCTATTTTGTCTTATTTGTTTAATAAAATGCGCAGAAAAGTAGTCACTTTCACTCGGTTTCGCTTTAGAAAGAAAATTGTTCGTGACAGTAATGGTGGCCATGAGGTGATTGAACAATAGGATACCTAAGTTAAAGCTGCTTCATATATACTATTTAAATAATTCGTACGATTTTTTTTGTAAATTGAAAGAAAGAAAGAAAAATCGTTTATTCGGTGCAAATATAAAATTTAACAATAAAAGAAAATAGTACTACAAAATATAACATGCATAATTATCTGTTTCCCTTTGGTGCTGTTTACAAAAATAGTATCCATATTGATTTTTGTCATATAAATATCGTACGTCTCTATTTATTAATAAACAAGCCCTTTTAGGCATCGATTTGAAATTATTTAATGTTAATACAAGATCAAATTGTTCCATTAGTTTCTATGAAATCAAAACATGCATTAAAATAATATTCCTTAAAAATATGTCATCGTCAGGTCGTGTCTAAGGAAGTTTTACTTATACATGTGTTATCTGTGAAGCGGTAGTGCAAGCTCCGTAGATTCCATTGACCATATATTTTGCTTGCGCAATATGTAATGTACTATATATATTGAAATATATACTACATTGTGGTTGCATGATAGCATGGATTTCCTGAAAGTAACGTCTGATACTATTAACTATAGAGTTGAATGTCAACTTCCTCCTAAGATTGCGTCAAATCTTCCAACCTTAATTCTGTTTTCAGATTACAGATTATCCCAAAAACCGAATAAATTATGGACCATAGACAAACAGCTGATTCTACCGTGCGTGAGATGAAGAGATTAAGCGCTTACCTTATCTTATTGCTGTATTATTTGTCAATTGCGGAAATTACACTATACATATACAAATTACTTAGGAATGCAAATTGCGAAAAAAGAAATTGCATACGTCCGTATAAATGAGTTATATGCTTGAGTCATACCAGTTTTCTAAAATTATATTATTTACTGTGTCGTAATTTAAAAGTTTACGTTTTAGGATGTAATTATTAATCACGAGACAAGTGCAAATTTCTTGAATCATTTCTTCACAAGGTTTATACATCCCTCGGAAATAATTTGCAAGTTATTTTTTAATATGGAATTTGGTGATAAAAATATTTTGCTGCCTCATGGTACATATTATCGGTACATACTCGTATATTATTTAATGATTTGGAAGACGAGTAGCAAAAGAACACAGGCTAAGTTAAGTGGTCGCTACAGTCCATAGACTTTTTTTTATTGTGAAAGAGTAAGAAACGGGCATACAGGCCACCCGATGTTAAGTGGTCAATGCGGGCTGGATGGACAACCACTCCAATCTCAAACAGAACGGAAGGTCTATTTAAGGATGGACGCGGATGCGTTCCTACTCTTGAGGACTAAGATGGTCGCCTCCAATAATGTGTATCCGGCAACCACACCTTCCCAATCGCAACACAATACATGAAGAGCATGTTGCTTTACGGCGAGTTATTAGGGTGGCGGGCCCCGGGCGAGCTCTAACGGCTCTATCATCTTTAAAATACATATCCACATACGAACTCAATTAAGACTGAACTGCTATCTAAACTCGTGTTACCACTCCCGAAGAATAAGACGGTCGTCTCGCTTGTAAATATAAGTAAACGCAATTTTAATAAGCCGGAGTATTAGGGTGACGGTTGTATCTTCACAATATAACAAGGGGTAATAAAATATTTTAATCTAGAACCGTGAAATTTAGCAGATAGGTTATTTTGGTAGCAGAAGTGAGTACTGAAAAAGAAATTTCGAAAATTTGATCCTTAAAGAGTTAAACTTTGTAAATACTATAAAGTTACAGTGATATTTTTACTCTGTGGTACAGTTGTAAACAAATATTTATTAACTTATTTATTTAATCATAATAAAAAATCTAAATATGCTTTTTATGCAATGTAAATATATTTTTTTTCAAATAAATACTTTTTTATTTTGTTACGCCATCACTTAATTTGCGCATTTCATTGGTAATTTGCAGACTACAGATAAATATAATATAGGAAACGGAAGTAACACAATTTGATAGTATTTGCTCTTAATTTGGCACAACCTACTTGCTCATCCTTTCAGAACGTAATTAAAAAATAAGAAGCGAGTCGAGTGACAGTTTTTGCTCGCAACTATTGAAAGAAGCCGAATGTAATAGTATTTATTTAGATCAGTTTTTGCTGTTACCGTCCATATTTATTGATTTGTGAGATCGTTTCTTTGAAACCGATGTAGGTGGGATTTAATTAGTTTTTATATGATCAGTTGACAGTTAAAACTCGCTGAGGAGGTTTAATCAATATTTTAACATAACACGACTTTTCTGATTGGGCCAAAATTCTTCGTTTTAACGGAGCAATAAGAAAAATAATATACGTATGTACGTTTATTTTCCCCCGTTTCCCCGTTTTGACAATGGTTATACGTGGTGCCAAACCAAGAAGTCGATATAGAAATTAAAGATGGGAGAAGTATAGTTCGACCGGGGAAGATTTGATATCCGCCCTCATAATCCGCTGTAAAACATTGCTTGTGTTTCGGTAGGAGAGGTGCGGTCGCCGGCTACACTTTGAAGCGAGGCGAACACTTTAGTCCTCAGGAGTAGCAACGTATCTACGTACGAGCTCAGATAGGACTTCGGTCGTGTTTGTGGTTGTACGTGGATGTCTATGGGCTGCGACTACCATCAGGTAGTTTACATACTCGTTTGCTACTCTTCTCATAATAAAAAAATAGAATGATGAAAACGCGTCTTTTTTAAAATGCTAATTACTTTTAGTATTTTTTATGTTATCAGATTAAATAAGACTTATTTCACTCATTTTTACATAAGAAGCCGTTACGAAGCAACATTCCATTGAGGTTATGTGATCATTACCGCCAATAGACACCAATTATCGACCTCAAATAGGACAGAAATCTCAACTAAGGCCAGTGCAGAGGCGTTACAGCTCCTGAGAATTGCATGCCTTACGATAGTATCTCTGCGTTCGGCATTATCGCTACTTTGTATGTAGGTACTTTAAGAACCCTTCAAACCAGAAACAGCAGTGTTACACTGCTCTAAGGCAAAAATAAATAGAAACCATAGGACCTTCATTGAAGAATGAAATGATTTTTATATCAATTAAATTGAGGTTTTATTTCGTATATTGATCTTCTTTCCTCTTGGGAGTTTGTTTATCTTTTTCAGTTTAAATGGGACCAAACAGTATAATAATAAGTATATTCTGCCAAATAAAAAAAGTTTTTCCAAAATTGGATTATTGGGTAATAAAATTCAGCTCTGACAAACATGAATCAGCAGACGCTTGATAAGAATCTTCTCCTTTTTTGAAGTTGTTAAAAACTATATTTTATTTCATATAAATTATAATAAAAGCATAAGCTAAACAATCTAAAGGCAGCATGTGCACAAACGGCGTGGTGCCAAAGACGCTGGCATTCCTGCGCTGAATAGCGATCGCAATTCTCTGCGCGAGATATGATCCAGCCCTCTTGTCATCAGCGACGTCTAGCAAACGTAGGACGAAATGTTTAAAAAAATATGTGTATAATAGTGATTGCACTTGTTTTCAAGATATATGATTCAAACCTCTTAAAAATATTAAAAATTCAGTGCCGATCAATGTTATAGACTTGTATAATTGTACATATATTGTTATTGTAAATGTAAAAATAACTTGCATATTTCCATATTCCATACTTAGAAATATGTACTACAATTCTTGTAGTACAAATGTGCAAATATTGAAAATTACAAGCGAGTTTGCTAGAAATATTGGTTTTTGGTGTACAAGGGGAAATGGGACGGAACCGTGGACTATGCGGCGGAAATTACGCGGGACTATATTTATGGCGAGGCGTCGGCTGCATGTGATGTACGTAATAATATACTTTAGAAACAGAATGGAAAAAATATTTGTTAAATGTAATATAGCATTTATAAAGGTTTTTAAATACGAATAAGGTCGTGTATTTTGGATGTTAAATGTTAACGTTACAATATTGATTTAGATGTTTGTTTTTTTTCTAATCTCTTTGGTCGAAAGTACATATGGAGATATTTTTAATGCTTTCTTTAAAATCCTTTAAATGGCGTAACTGAATATTACCCCTCTGCCCGTTTAATGCAAAAATCTTGATTAGTACAATTCTCCGTATTTTTATTCGTGGAATGAGATATTTTAATCAAGGTTTTTTATTATAACAAAAAAAAAATAGATTTGTTTAATTTAAATTCTATTTCATTTTTTGACGTCTATTGATTAGAGTATCCCGGTGGTTATTACAAAAATATGTGAATCGTCTTAAAGTTGTTTAATTACTTTGACAAATTTAGCTAAAAAGTTAGATGGTAAGCAGTCAGAAATTTATTATGTACCAACTTGTTCCGTAATAAACATCGATGAACCATCGTTATTGTTTTTTAATACTTACATAACTTAAAAGCCTTAAACGAAAAAAAACGAGCTTTCGAATTGCGAAATAGGCAACACTCACCTATGACCAAATGTATGGTAAAGCACTTCCCTATACGGCTCGTGGTCGCCATAGTACGAGAATCTAATGTAACGCTTACGTCACTGCACTTTCACTGCGCCCGATACAGTAACATGGTATAATCACTTATGAAACGGCTGAGGACGCTGCACTCCAAGTTCAATGCACTCAATAAAAAAAAAACAAATAAAAAAAGTAAAACAAGATGGCGGATAAGGGTTTCGGCCGAGCTGTCAGTTCGTGTTTTTTGGCGGGAGATTTTTCGTAAAAAACGCGTCGCTCGCGCTCACTTTCGAGCCGCGCAGTGAGACGCGGAGGTCTAACCGCGTGCTTTTACTTTCCTACAATTCGGTAAATACAGTGGGGAGCGACATATTCGTAGCGGATGTTTGTCACCATTGAGATGGGTTGCCTAAGAAGGCCGGGCTTTACAGCAACTCTGAATTCTTTGTGGTTCGACAGCGACGCCATTTATGTTTCACCAATAATTAATCTTTGGCTACAGCCTATTGCCATTGTAACATTACCGAGGTTTTTGGGTTGAGTTGAAGGGTGTGTAAGTTATGAAAGTTATGAAAGTTAAAAGCACTGAAATTAAGATTTGGGCCTCGAACGCAGTTGCCCTAGGTTCGTATCCCATGATCGTACCTCTGATTTATTGTCAGCAATCTGATTATAATCACTACAGCTCATGGACAACCACGTCCAATCTCAAATAGAACAGAAGTTCTATTTAAGGATGGACGCGGGTACGTTCCTACTTTTGAGGACTAAGATGGTCGCCTCCAATAATGTGTATCCGGCAACCACACCTCCCTAACCGAAACACAATACAGAAGAACATGTTGCTTTATGAAGGGTTATGAGGGTTGCGGTAGTGCCACCCCGGGCGAGCTCTAACGGCTCCACCACTTTTAGGTTTATCGGTATTTGGGCGCCGGCTTTTTTCTCCCGGTCAACTTTAGCCAAGAGAGCTCAAGGTCGATGTACTCATTTTACATTATACCGTTGACGTTCATTAAGTGTATGTCAAAAATACCTTACAATGAAATGAAATATTTGAATTTAACGCAACTAGATGATATTTATGTATTGCTTGTTATATGCTTCGTCGATGCCTACGTCTTCATGTTAAGCGACAGGTCAGTGCACATCTAATCAATATCGACTTAGAATTCCCTGTGTAGGTGCCTATTGACGCTTTCAGTTCCCCGAAGGTTTATAGGGCTATCAAAAAAATGTTGAGAGTTAGTCAATAGTATCAGGCGTTATTTTGCAGAAATTGATGTTATTAAGTTGTTAAAAACTACTTTGTAACAATCCGCTACCAAAATTCATAATTGTAATATATATTACAAGGCATGCACTATGAGGATAGGACACAGTTAAGAGATTAAAAATATATACCACTGTATATATTAGTACCAACACGTGTTCCGCCCAAAAACGGAGCATCATCAGGACAAGTTGACTATGCGACGGTAAATCGTTAAGCGATTATACATTGTGGTTGCGGATTGTTGAGTTCTGATGAAATGTTTGACCTGGTGTCTACGTCACTATTCCATCGCATCACTGGCTGAAGGGTCCAAGGTCATAGAACTAAAATTCGTCTGGGGATGTACCACAGCAGTCCTCTTCTTGTATTTCGGTTGTAGAGGTGCGGTTGCCGGTTGCACTTAAAAGCGTGGTGATCTCAGCACTTACGAGTGACAACCCATCTATGCACAGTGTTAAGCAGGATTTTAGTGTTTTTGAAGTGGGACGTAAATGCCCATAGGCTGTAGAGACTATTTATCATCGTCAGCCTGCATGCTATTTCTCCAACAAAAAAAAGTTGAGGTTTCAACTCCAACAATTGAACTCTTAGATTATTCTTACCATATCTAACGTGGGACTTATTCTTTGAAGACGTATATTTTTTATTGAATAACAGTTTCCCCCGCAACCGCATTTTTGCCGTAACCACGAGCCGTGCAATGATTCGAGATAACTGTAATCAGAAAACAAACATTAATCATTAGTGCCCAGTATATAGTAAAATGTATGAATTTTGCGATAATATTACTTTAAAATCATAGAGGAAAAGATAGCGCAAAAAGGTACGAGCTTAACACTTTCCCTGCGCTGTACAATACTGCTGTGTAGTGCGCGGCGCAACGCGCTTGCGGCTTTTTTTTATTGTGAAAAAATAAGAAACGGGCATGCAGGCCACCTGATGTTAAGTGGTCACTGCAGCCCATGGACAACCACGTCCAAACTCAAATAGAACAGAAGTT
>DWON01011141.1:0-10359 GCA_018251015.1 Phocides pigmalion okeechobee
GAGGGTAGCAGTGGTGCCGCCCCGGGCGAGCTCTAACGGCTCTACCACCTTTAAAATAGTATAATTTAATGTACCTATTAGTTTCAAGAAAATTAAATAGAATGATGGCAATTGAATCAGTTTCAGAACTTTGTTCCGGTTGCAAATGGCCCTAACTCTATAAATTAATATTAAGTATTTAATAGAATTTAAATAGTTAAATATCAATTTATGAAAAAATTAAGTTATACTTAACAATATTAGTTCACTCATTCAATGAAACGATGTTTAGTAAATATAAGTCAACTGAAAGGAAAATGCCTACGTCATTAATATTTATCTATTTAATTCTTTTTGACTTTAAAAGTCCTAAGGAAAAAAAATATTAATAAAAAATAAATGGTACTCACAATCTTGAACATTTTGTATTGATTGTTATTGATTTATAGAAGCGTGCTAATAACCGCCGATGTAGTCGACTGTGTACTAAGATCGTTTAGATCCAGCCCTTTTATAGGTCCTAAGCTCTTGTCTCTAGGCTAAACATCTACTCGTAATAAATCTGCGTGTTTGGCAATATGCAACTTGAGTGTGTTCCTACTAAGTGTAGCGCGGCTGAAGCGACTTGATATTTGTAATTTGTTTAATAATAAATATTTTAGAAAGTGTAGCTTATGGCTTTTGACTTTGCACCAAATTGTTTTTGACATTGCATTATTAAAATAACATGTCTTTGCGAAACGGAGAATGTTAAAGAGCGAAATTAAATTACATAATTACATAAATGAAAATTATTTTATTGTTTCCGATGTTTTGGAATATAAAAGAAAATGTAAATGCCAAAAAATTGTTTAATATTTTTGTCTGTCTGTGTGTTAATTTTTCGACACAATTAATAGTATATATCATATTTATTGTTATGTTAATGTTCTTAATAAAGCGATTGAAAACAATTTTATTGGATTGAATTTAATCAGTGATAGACACATCGCTATTGTAGGTCGTAAATAATCAACTAATTTAAGTTACGTCAGGTGCGGTCAAAAAGCGGACAGATGACCGCTGGTAATAACATATTATGATAGCTTATGTACTGCAAAGGATACTTGAAAAAAATGGTATTATCAATAGATTAAGTCTGCCGATAATGTTTAGTTAACATGTTGTGTTTGTTTATATATAGATATTATATGGATACCTATAATCTATTACATTCGCTGCCTATCAAACCTTGTCGAGGTCTTATAGGTTATTATAAAACATCTGGCAGACGAAATGAAAGATAAAATGTATTTCCTGCGTTTAATTAATTTTTTGTATTACTGTACAAACTTAAAAAAAAATCGAAATATTTAAACAAGCCTTTAAGCTTTTCAAGTCAAAAACGAAGGAACAAAAAGAAAGTAAAGTGTGTTCAAAATTAACTTTAGCGAGAAACAAAAACAGGTAATTCCAAAAGAGAAACAGACGTCTGTCAGGGCTTGGGCGTTTCGCTGGAATATTTCAAGCTCAATTTGCTCCCGTATCAAAAATACTTGATTATATTATGTGAAATAATTCTACGTTTGCCATCGATTCTGTTTTTTATGCTTACAACCCTCTTTATGTATCACTACTGGCAAAAGAGCACAGGGCATCTCCCAATCAGATGAACCGACGAGCTGATAAGAATAACGGGTAATCGCTGGATGCAGAGGGCACAGAATCGGTCTGAATGGTGGCATCTGGGGGAGGCCTATGTCTAGCAGTAGACGCGTAAAGGCTGATGCATGGAAGGTCTACTGAACGGCTTTTTTACGCCTGGAAAGTTACTCTGCAGCTCTGCGCTAATACGTATAGGAGACACGACTTATTTTTATACTTTAGATGGAAGTAAAATTGTAAAGATGAACTTGATGTCAATCAATTGTCTCAATTTTCAGACAATTAGAAAAATTACGCAGTTAGAGGAGTGGCCAACCTGTCTATTTTCAAACCCTCTTTAAAGGCCTCGACAAGCTTTGATGACTGCTGTTTAATGATAACAACTAAGAGAGACAGCTTCAAGTACCCTTAGAGGCACGGAAACACTCTTAGCATTTTTGTTAGCAGTAATCTTACTTTCATTTTGTAACTGTGACTGACGTAGCATAACTTGTTTCATCGCTTACGATTTATCAGTGCAGTGTTATAGGTTATACAAAAAAGAAGTCACCTCAGGTACATTAAACATATATAATTATTTCTAGGGATTGACAATGACGAAGCTTCCAAAACTGAATATGTAATACCATCCTTCTACCACACTCTTCATCATACCAGAAAACAGCGGCGATATATTGCTGCTATAAGGCAAGAGTACGAGTGCCACAAAGCAGAAGTACGCATTAGGCCAGCGCTTAATCTACGCTGGCTTAATCTATACCTTAAACGTTCTTATTATTTTTTATGTGAGAAGAGTAGCAAACAAGCATGAAAACCACCTGATGTTAAGTAGTCGCAGCCCAAATACATCCACGTACAACCACAAACACGAGCGAAATCCTATCTGAGCTCGAAAGTAGATGCGTTGCTACTCCTGAGGACTAAGATGGTCGCCTCGCGGTAAAGTGTAGCCAGCAACCGTACCTCTCCATAGTTCTCTCACATTGAAGAGAGTATGGGTGCCACAGGGGAGAAGTGTGCATCGAGGCAGAGTGGTAATCTATACTTAAATCTTTCCATACTGAGGAGAGAGCTGTGCCCAACTGTGGGACCGTGTTGGGTAGATGATTCAATATACATTCAACAATTTCGAATTCATGTTTGGATATGACATCGCCCATTTACTTCTAATAAGACACAATTTAATATTTGAACAATGTAATTTATATTGTAGGTTAAGAAAATTTTGCGTGGGCGGTGGATTGTTTGCCGGAATTTTCAATTACGACGCTATTAAATACTTATATAAAATTGTAATGAGGTTATAACTCGTATTGTCTATAAGTTAGTCTGATAAAAGGTAGCCAGGCCACTTGTTCATAAGCAGTCGTTGCTTAAGGGCATACCGTTGAAGTCGTTAATGCATCGCCAACTTTGAAGGAAAGTTCTATTTGTACCTGTTTTCAAAAACCCTATGTTTTTTTTCTATGAAAGGTAAGAAATGGGCATGCAGGCCACTTGATGTTAAGTGGTCACTGCAGCCCATGGACAACCACGTGCAATCTCAAATAGAACAGATGTTCTATTTAAGGTTGGATGCGGATGCGTTCTTACTCTTGAGGACTAAGATGGTCGCCTCCAATGATGTGTATCCGGCAACCACACCTCTCCAAATAAACATAATACATGAAGATCATGTTGCTTTACGGTGGGTTACGAGGGTGGCGGTGGTGTGGCCCCTGGCGAGTTCTAACGGCTCTATCACCTTTAAATATCTCATGTCATGGCATTCAGGAAATACCTAAGGAGGAAGTTGATTTTACATCTCCCATACCTTCGGTCTCCCACACGGGAGGTCCGGAGTACGGATCTCTAACCTCTGATTTTACAAAGGTTATTTGTATTTCTCAAAGTATTTACATTTTTGGTCTTTACAGTTCTTTACAGGTCTTTACAGTTAATATTTTTTTGATTTTTTGGTATTTATCTACATGGTGCATTATGGTCTAACTCTTCTCATTCTAATATGAGGCTTGTGCCTAACAGTGAATCAATTAGGAAAGAGTATTTAGTAATGTAAGAGTTTAAAATACTTTTAAAATTTGGCTCAAGGACTCCATCGTCTGTAACACCCACGTAAATAAAAAGATAAACAGATTCAGAAGTAAATATGTACGCATGCCTTCTGATGAGAAATTTCACGAAGTAATTAGCTCTTTGAAATAGATGTTTTCAAAATACTTTTTGCAATGAGTAATTTTACAACCTGATGCGTAGTTTACAGACTTGGTGACTTCTCATGTTTTTATGTGATAATAGTCGCAAACGAGCATGCAAATCACCTGATGTTAAGTGGTCGAAGGCAGTAGACATCCACGTACAATCGCAAACACGACTGAAATCCCATCTGAGCTCGAACGTAGATGCGTTGCTACTCCTGAGAACTAAGATGGTCGCCTCACTTCAAAATGTAACCAACTACCGTTTCTTTACAACCGAATCACAAGTAATGCTTTACGGTGGATCATGAGGACGGCGGTGGAACCTTCCCGGTCGAACTATAGTTCTTCCAACTTTAAATTTTATTTATCTTTTACAAACCGCGGAGCTAAACGAGCCCCACTTCGATTGTATAACCTTATTATATTACCTTATACTTATGCAAATATTTTAATTGGAATCATGAAAATGAGTATCATCTATGCTGTAACGCCAAGTACGGTTAAAGTCAATGCCGTATCTTCCTAGAGAAAACCTTCCGGTTGTGTCAAGACATGTCCATAGCGCTATAACTGTGAGTTTAGCGGAATGACTCAACCGTTCCAACTATACTCGTAGCAGTAGATCCGATCTTTGTTCCCAACACACTAATAGCGAGGTTCCTGTCGCTGTCTTCATCGGTAAAACGTAAACAATATATACCTATGCGAAGTTCTTGTCTGTTCCCAGTGGTAGTAATATACTTCTTGTGCTTGTGCAAGAGAAGAGTTGATCGGAACAGAAAGGAAGGAAATGTGTGTTGTAAACATTGTATCTTAGACATTCATTAAGATTAAGTAAATACGTTAAATCTCATTATAATTTTGGTAATGATTTCACTTGGTTAGTTTATTTTGTTGAATGTATAAATGTTTATCTGTTTTGTTCTTTCTACTTTTGTTTTTTTTATATGTGGACAATTAGTTTAAGTGGTTACAACCCGTTCTTTTTGATTATGAATAAATAAATAAATAACTCTTATAGTGTACTTCAAATATCTATTTACATTTTAATTTTAATAATGAAAACATTAAACCTAATTACAATAAGCATAATTTAAGAAATAAAGAATGAACTAAAGGGAGTCCGTGCCCATGTTACCAAGAACGCTAACCGCAGTTCCGCGTTGAATATCGATTGTGATTCTCTGCGGAAGATATGACCCAGACCTCTTGTCATACCATATAACGAAATAAATTGAATTTAATAGTAAATCAACAAATTTAAATAAGTTCAATTAAATAGGAAATTTTAAAATTGTTAGAGATAAATTGATTCCCTTGTCTTGGCCCTGTTAAAAAACTTTCCATTGATGCATTTATATTGATGGTTGTGTAAAAGAAAGCCTTTCTCTGAACGGCTTGCTTACCTGCCTGCTCCTTTCCTAATTTATTTTATAAAAACTTAACTTAAGACTAATACTTAATTTGTGTCAATCTACTGGATTGTTGTGCTTATGTTAAAATATAGACATAAGTAAATGATCATATAGATTATTATACATGAATCGATTCCCATGACTTGTCACCTTCAGAGAGGTTGTGTATAAAGTAATTATGTTGGCAGTTGTATAAAAGGAAGACTTGCTCGAAATTGCTTACTCTAAAAGGCAAACGAGCGTTTAATAGGCAATACGTTATGTAAAGTAAATGCTTCCGATTTAGAATTGCGGGAAATAGATTTTTTTATACGAGAAGAGTAGCAAACGAGTATTCAAACCACCTGATTCGACATATTTAAATATAAACAGTTTTAATGCAAAAATCGAGCGTATTTAATCTTCTTGTTCTTTTTTATGAGAGACGAATATCAAATGAGCATGCAAACCACCTGATGGTATGTAGTCGCAGCCGAAGACATCCATTCATGACAAATATGACTGAAATTCTATTTGAGCTCGAACATAGATGCGTTGTCATTCCTAAGGACTAAGATGGTCGCCTCGCTTTAAAGTGTAGCCGGCAACCGCACCTCTCCAACCGAAGTACAAGTAATGCTTTACGGCGGATTATAAGGGCGGGGTGGTACCTCCCTGGTCGAACTATAGTTCTCCCACTTTTAAAAAGTTCTACCAGCTCAAAACGGCATCATTTAAATGGTGTACTCAATATACTGTAAGTTCAAGTGTTTCCGGTAACTTCCCAAAACAATATATTTATTTATTTATATCACTTTTTATCTGTTGTATCAATTTGAAAAATTACCGTTTTCAGTACACCAGAAGTTTTTACTATTGTAACATTGAAATCCACAAACAAAGTCGCGAGCAACAGCTAGTGAAATATGAATATTGGTATATATATATATATATATTTTGATTCCAAACATGGACTTAATTTTGTAATCAAGTAGTGTGTGTACATAAAACCGAATTCCCTTCTATCTGTTTATTACTATTGGAATTCTATTTATAGACTGATACTCTCACCAACGTTGACAGGGAACAGTGGTTCCCAGTCCTTTCATACTGGCGTTCAATAATCGTTTATAATGCGGCGATATTTCGTTGAAAATGAGTCACGTTTCGTCGACACGTCGGTATACAATCGTCTTTTTAAGGTGAGAAGAGCAGCACACTAGCATGCAGGTCACTTGTTATGGTCACTGCACTCTTTGGAGTTCGTATACAGCCTCAAACAGGATTAAAATCTTATCTGAGGTCGTATATATATATATATATATATACTTACACGCATTACTACTCTTGAGGTCTAACATTGTCGCTTCGCTTTTATAGCTGGTAATAGCTGGTAATGGCTCCCCAATTGAAACACAAGGGATATTTTGCGGTATAATGAGGACGGTACCTAATACTTTCCCAGTTGGTAGGAGAAATACCTGAAATGAAGTTTCTTTACCTTTTTAGTTTATATGTCATTATAACGATTTCCATTACCAGTTTATTGGCAAACCAAATAAAGATTTTATGTGAGAAATGTAGCAAATGAGCATACATATCATCTTAATTAAGCGGTCGCTGCAACCCTTTGCGCACGATATACAACCTCAAACAGGAATGAAATCCAGCGATGAAGGCAAATCAAGTTTTCAAGATAGGAGAACTATAGTACCGGGGAGGCATCGCTGCCGCCCTCATAATCGGCCGTAAAACATTATATGTGTTTCGGCTGGAGAGGTGCGGTTGCCGGCTAAGCTTTGAAGCGAGGTGACCATCTTAGTCCTCAGGAGTAACAACGTATCCACATTCAAGCTCACATAGGATTTCAGTCGTGTTTGTACGTGTACGTGGATATCTATGGGCTGCGACTACTTAACATCAATTGGTTTGTATGCTAGTTTTCGCACATGAAAAGGAATATAAAAAAGAAGAAAAGGTCGCAAAAGACCTTGCGTGTTTACTTAACGTCAGTATGAAAGTTGTTGTATTGAAAGTGATATCCTAAAGTCATCACGTAATTAAATTTGAATATAGAAGTCCATTTTGGGATATTTGTCGAATAGTTAACGAGTAATTGTCGGGCCAACGAACTTTGTCGAGCTAACAGATCTGTGCACATAATAAGTAACTTTTACTAACTATAGTTAACTGTTCGAAAGCTTCACTAACTTTATCTCGTTTAGCATTGGTTAACTAATCGGGTTCCCTAGACTGCAGTAGAAAAGGGATAATGACGATATCAGAGAACTCATTTCTGTCAAAGGATAATCGCCTGGTCAAAAGGATATATAAATTAATTTACGAGTACGTGTGTTTGTTTGATACTGAATATGAAGTGAAGATGACTGCTACAATACGATACTGAACGGTTTAGCTGTTTTTGAGATTATCACTCACGAAAACAAATACAAACAAACAAGTATTGTAACCAATACTGTTTTGGCTTCTATTACGTTAATAAATATGCATTATTGGAGGCGAACTTCTGTTCTATTTGAGATTGGACGTGGTTGTCCATGGGCTGCAGTGAGCACCTAACAACAGATGGCCTGTATGCCCCCTTTATTTCAAATATCGTCCATGTACAGACAGCGATCCTTTCATCCATCAGCCTTTACGCGTCCTCTGCTGATCGTAGGCCTCCCCCAGGAGCTGCCACTCTGACCGGTTCTGTACCTGCATCCAGCGGTTACCCGCTATCCTTATCTGGTCGTCGGTCCACCTGGTTAGGAGACGTCCTGTGCTCCTTTTGTCTAGACGTGGTCGCCACTGGAGGATCTTTCTGTCCCATCGGTACTGCCCCATCAATTGCCTCTGACCCATCAGTTGTCAGCGATATGTTGCAATTTTATTATTTGTATTCATTATAGATAAAAGTGATATAAGTATTCGAAATAAGTTCAAAGGTATGAAAAGAAATACTAAAAATATAAACAGCTATTTATTTCCCAAAAATATGATAATGATTCTTGACTTTGTACTTCACAACCGGCGCATGTACCGGCGTAATCACATGTGCGGCGTGCACAGGGGTAATTACTTGTGCAGTATGCACAGGCGTGATCACATGTGCGGTGTGCACCGGGACTACTACCGGGGAGTGGAGAACCGGGGCCGGATGCAGGTTTATGTGCAGTCCTGGAGCAGGTAATACTGCACCCAGCTGGATTAAAATAAGGACCTGAAATAAAATAACAGTTAAAATAAAAAGATGCAAATGGACTGTCAGTCGCCTTAACTACATGTATGTACACTTTATAAAGTATTTGACATGTTATAAAATTAAAATAGTATTTATTTTAAATAATCAAACAGTAACTCAATGCAGTTTTTCACTTTTAAGGATTTCTGAAAATTTTAGTAATGCGTTTTTATTTTACTTTTTTTTTACTGTGGGTAATTATTTAATATTAAATATTTACTTTATAACATTAACATAACATATATTTAAGGTTTATTTGAATATACATGTTTTTGTTTTTAAACCATTATTTCTTAATATATATTTCTGGATTAATAAATTGGTTACTAGTTATAATTTTAATATATATTGAATATACATGAACATAATATATGTATACAAAAAATAGAGGCGACCATCTCCTCGTCCTCCTATTCTCATTTGTAGTAACGCTACGTAGGACTTCACAGGATGTCCACGACCTGTAACAACTACTTAAAATCTGTTCGCCTGCATGCTCGTTTGCTATTTTCTCACATAAAAGAGACCCGTCATAATATCACGATTGAATGTTGCTCAGTATATCGGATGGTTACAGACCATAAGGTATACCTATGAAGGTATTTAGTTAAGGTCGTATTTCTAGGTTATGGTCATTTGATTTATATAAACCATTACTTCCATCTATTTGTGCTGATAAAGTTTTGTACAGGAATCAGCTAGCTTTTAATACAATATAATTTGATATTTACTTTAGGTATACGTTATGACTTAACATCAGGTGGCTTGCTTGCTCTTTTTTTACTCTTCTCACAAAAAAAAATACTAAGAGTTAATAATTCATCATTAAGCTTTAAAACTGCTTGAGACATTTTTGCTGGTGTTTTTGCGGATTAATATTCCAAAAGCTTAAAAAACAATATCAGTGTCTTCATCATCACCTTAAATGTAATGGTTGAAATTAGAACTACAATTATATAGAGGTTAGGACCATTTTCTATTATAATTATGTTAATGTTCCTAGTTCTTTGACGTGAATAGGTCTTCAACCCTTTCCTTCTTCAAACTTCTTAACAGAATAATTAACCTTTGAAACTATCTTCATTTCCCGCTAATTAACAGGCTAAAGTTGAGGCGTAGAAATAGTTCTTACCGTTATAAAGTTCTAAATAATAATGTTGTAACAAATCATGGACAGAATGTAATTTAGGGATTAATATATCGGGTTACATCTAATTTACTTTTAAAGTTACTAAAGGAGGCGAATATTTGGACATAGTCTTTAGCCGCCTTCATCTTGACTTTTCTCAAATTATGGGCGCACAATTAAATTATACGAGTAAATACACGTATATAACTATTGTTTTATGGTATACAATGTTTTAATATGTCACGTTTCGGGGATAACTTATATCATTGTCCTAAGTTATATCTTTTGTGTGTTTTTATCAACTACAACTACAAAAAATGAGAAAAGATTCTAAACTTCCTTCTTTTGAGTCAGTTGAAAATTTTCGTACCCCTGATAAGTAATTCACTATCATACCCGTATGTAATATTGTTTTGAAGTTGGGTACTGTTGTAAACGGATAATTAAACTTAGGTCTGTTGTAAGCACCCGTTTACAAACCGAATCGTTATCAAACATTAATTGAATTAGAATGGACTCTAATATTTGGTGGCTGGGAAGATATGATTAATGAGTTAGGGAAGGTATGATTGAATTGAGGATTGATTGATTCATTAATGATACATTAACTTTTAGCGTAAACTAACTTTACGTTTCGGAGGAAATGTGTGATTGCCAGAGAACTAACATATTTTTTAGGTATCAAGAGTACGGTGAGTTCGGAGGCGGGAGAAGTATAATTTGACCGGGGAGGTACCTCTGCCACTCTCATAATCCACCTTATAGTAT
>DWON01011142.1:0-10358 GCA_018251015.1 Phocides pigmalion okeechobee
CTCCAATAATGTGTATCCGGCAACCACACTTCCCCAACCGAAACACAATACATGAAGAACATGTTGCTTTACGCTGGGTTGTTACTTCATTGTAAAATAGTTACAACGGTACTTTATAAATAAAGAAAAAACTTAAAGACACGCAAGCTGCCGATAAACATGTACAAGTATGAGCAAAAAGAACCTGTCTTTGTGTCGAGTACGTTACTGTGAATAGAGGGAATGAACTTATGGTATGCGAAAAAAATCTACTACGACAGTCCGGTATGTGTGTCGTGCCCTACTACGTACAAACATTTATTTTATATATAGGTTTATAACCGTGTGAATATACTGTTTTAGGATCGTAGTGGAGATTGCAATGTTTTCTATGAACTAATGATGGTCTTACCACATCGGTGGTTGTTTTCTGTCTTTTTTATTTCTGTTCTGTACTAGTACTAATTAACTAATGATAATTAATGTGTTTAGATTGAAGAGTGAAGTAAGGTATAAGCAAGTTATATAATATGATCAAATTGAGATCAGGATTCAGAAGAACCACAATATTTTAAAAATACCATATAAAAATCTTAACAATCGTCTGTAATGATTTAAAACAACAAAATAATGAGGCTTTTGTTGTTAAAAAAGGAGAATATTGTTTTAATATCATGGTCACTTCATATTTTTATCTTATTTATTAACACGCTTTTATTAGCTTGGGTTGTATGTATGTATGTATGTATGTATGTAAGTAAGTAACGGATTCTTTGAGCTTAATTTCCACGAATTTCCTGATATCTGATTAATTTGAAACTGCACACATATCAAGGACCGATGACAATGCAGTAATATGAAAAATAATTGGTAAAAAAACACGTTTTTGTAAAAAAATCCAACTAAAAAAAGTACGAAATAAATTACGATTGCATGGCATTTTTTTTCTTATGTATACTATTTTAGTTCGTTTTTTTATATTATATAGTCTTCATTATCTGTCTGCAATTTAATTCTTATACGATCTTTTAAAATTGCCTTCTCATTCTTCTAACAAGTAAAACTAACAAGTTTATTGGAATAATTTCCGTTTTGTTAGTCTTTTCCGTTTTTAATTCTTTTCGATTTAATCCTATAATGGCACTTTTACCGCGGAAATGGCTTTATTTTAAGTGGAAGCTTAAGAGCAGCGGGCAGTTTCCTTATTTTCATTACTTTTAAACTCGTACTGAAACATAAAATAAAGAAAACAATGAGTAAACGAAAATGTTGAATTTGTACGATCTTTTTCATTTACAACAATATGGACTAGAATTATATTTAACGGTATGAGATTTTGTAATTTCATTTCCTAAAATGCATCTGATTTTGTGAACCTATATATTACAACGTCGCTTATAAATAGGCTTATTATTAAAATATAAACGAAAGTATTACTTTAACTTTTTCAGAGGCCTAATTTGTATATTGATTACGGAACTCGTTGTATGGTAATTTCTACTTCAATTCGTATATTCCCATTACTTACGCCTACAAAGGTACACTCACCACAGTTAGGTTCCAACTAAGTGTAAAATGCTAAGTCGGCTCCAATGCATCTATAGAACTCGCCTTCGCTATATGATAGGATGTTGTTGGTTAATTGCGTCAGCGGTACAAAATGCTCAATGGAGCGGCAAATAGGCCCTTCTGCCCCAGTTGTCGAGACGGCCCTAAACATTGATAGCTACCCTCCGAGTGGGTAAACTAATCTCGTGAATTTTATTCCACCGCAGACCCCTGAAAAATGAATTTTGAGGTTACTCGCCTTCCGAAAGAGGGTAAATTGAGGCTGAATAATTTACTTTTCGGCTTTTCTTATTGCGTGTTGTTTTGGCTTAAGTTGATTCTGATGTGGTCGCGGCGAGGTGTCGTGTTCTGCTCAAATATGTCAGAGATATTTATGAGAATGGA
The DNA here is from genome assembly GCA_018251015.1 of Phocides pigmalion okeechobee. Classification (NCBI taxonomy): domain Eukaryota; kingdom Metazoa; phylum Arthropoda; class Insecta; order Lepidoptera; family Hesperiidae; genus Phocides; species Phocides pigmalion. The sequence continues at coordinate 1,933 of DWON01011142.1, forward strand.
GACAAAGTTAGCGTCACTTGTTAGTGTTAGATGATACTTTCCAGTTGATAGTATGTCTTTTAGGTTTTTTTACTTTAAAGGTAACGTCAAATTTAGTACACATCGAAGACACATTTTCCGATATTTGCAATGGTCGCACGTTCTGATTTTTTTCAATAAAATAAAACGAATATAATTTTTTATTCCATTTATTCCATATCTGAAGTCATCGTTTTATGAGCCACAATGTAAAATGTCGGGTCTGATCACTGCGTCATATGTAAGGAATATGATTCACATTAGATGGCTTTACTTCTGGCCCATTTATTTTGTGCTACGACGGTATTCTTCGACTTGTTATCGATTTAACATGTTAACCTACTTTCTAAGTCAGAATGTTGTGTTGTGTTGCTTTCATGCCTTCTTCATTCAGTACCATGTCTCTATCTTCGACGAAATGTTATTTGATTGAAACATTCAGATTTTTATTACTGTATTCGATAATCGGATTAACAGAAATATTTTGATAAAAAAACGAGTTTGAATTAATTATGTTTGTGGGTATCTATAAACACAAACCTAACCTAACTCTACCAAAAAAACATCCTCTATTTTTGCTACTTTTGCTATTTTCTCTTTAAATTTGGATGGTAACAAATGGGAGGGATACCAATTCAAATAAAAAAGGAATCTAAGTCAGTTAAGTAATGACGTAGTCATGCGGTAGCTAATGTACAACCGAATAATAAAAAATGTCTCATCCATATAAGAAGCTTCTCTTTTTTGAAAAACATGATATAACATTTACATAAAATAAATAAAGTGTTATATTATAGTTCGCTCGGGTAATAGAGTTTTATATTTACTTACATTATTTTTTTTCATACATGCATCCAATCATTATTTACTTACAAATACTAACAATTAGAAACAGCTATTTCGACCGACAACTGAATTACTATATTGAATTTAACTATTAAATTTCTCGACCAATTTATAAAATACTTAACTTATTATACACCAAGACCTTCCTCAGGAATCACTACCTGTTGTTGTCCAGTACTTTTTGTGTTTATCGTGAACAGACAGACAGACAGTCGCAATGGGGGAGTTTATTTCATAACATTTATAGATTATCTCCGTGCAGATATAGCTATAATAATACAATGCTTTGTGTTATAACTTGATGACCCGACCGGCAGCTCCGCCATTTATCACCAATATGATTCGCATTTATAGCTCCTTCCGTTTCTGGCTCTATTTCGATATTGCTGACTCTTATTTGATCATTATACTCTTGTTCCTCATTGGATTTATTAAGAGATCGTGCAATATTTTGAGCCATGCGGTAAGCTTATCAAATATTATTACATTCCTCAACCTACAGTTTTACTCGTATTGTTTAGTTACGTCATGTAAATGTCGTGTGTCGTGTCGTGTTGTTCAATTACGTCATGTAATAAAGACGAATCACTTTTTTTATTTGAAAAATATTTAAAAATAGCAAAGGGAATGTAGTCGACTTGATGGTAAATGGCCCGTGGTCAATGGTCCAACTTGAAGTCGACCACAATTGCGTTGCTAAAATTGATTAAGAAACTCGTCGCAGACATGCCTGTCAACCTTACCTTTCTAACGAAACTAAATTGTTTCTCGTTAGAAATGGGGTTGACAGTGGTAACTCCTCAGTTTAACTGCACAGATTCTCTGACCTTTTGAATTAGAAATAAATAAATTGAAATCCTTAAGCATGTTAAATAATTTTGTTTTATATTTTACATGACTAAAAATAAATGATCACGTCGGACTCGTCTCGTATGCCATAATTAAAAAAATGTAAACGTATTTGCAATTTAATTGAAATTCGGTTTTTTAACCTTCATAAAAAGTTAATTACTTCTACGAATATTAACGAACTTGTACGTACTGATTTCAGGAACTTGATGAAAGTTTAAAAGTGGATTGAAGTGAAAAGGCGATAGAAGGCGACTCACTGGCAGTTAGAGAATTCTCATTAAAGGCGATTAGTCAATGGAAGTAGGTCTCGAAGTCTTGGTCTTAGTTTGCAGTGTCTTTGAGAATACGTAACGGTGTCAATAGAACAATCGAGACCCGCAGTTCGTTTCTTAGTGACAGTTTTCATTGAGTACTGACGGATCGGTCTTAAAGACGGTTATTTATTTCTCTCACTATCCCTATCTGTCTTTGAGGATGATTCATTTACGATTATATTTATATAAATCTATATACAGATATAAAACTGGACAGATCAGAGATCAATAAAAAGTTAAAACTGCTGTTCGTAGAATCCTGAAATTTTGTAAACAGGCTCTTTATCCGAATGTAATATTAATGAGCACTAAGAAAGGCATTTTGGTAATTCCACTCCTAGGTGTGAAATAGAAGATAAAATTCGCATGTTTGAAATATAAATGTGATGTAAAAATAAATCTACATTATTTAATGACACGTATGAGAATATCCACGACTGTGCAAACATGTATTATAATATATGTGTTCAATATAAAATAAACTGTTTCCAGTTTAAAACGGCACGATACGATCATAAAAGTCCTTTTTATTGTATCAAATGAAAAAGCTAAGGCTCGACGAAAGGTTACAAATGAGGTTCTTAAAGTAATATTAAGTTCCGGAGATCCAAGGTGCCTTTGTGAACGTAGAGCTGAATTGCTTTGGAAGTAAATAAATTGAATTAGTATTAAATAAGATTCTTGTAAGTCAGCCCTTTTTTTAAATTTAAATCATACTGTTTAGTAAAATATATGGATTAGTAACTTCTTTTTATTTTATTAGAAAATCCTATCTGAGCTCCAATGTAGACACGTTGCTACTCCTATGGACTAAGGTGGTCCTCTCGCTTAAAAATGTAGCCGGTAATCGCACCTCTTCAACCGAAACATGAAAAATGCTTTACGGCGGATTATGAGAATGGCGGTGGTGCCTCCTCGGTGGAGCACTAGTTCTCCCACCTATAAAATAAAAAAAAACTTTTACTCAGGGTGTCTTATGAAGTAATATCTCATTTCATGTTGTTTTAAGTTAATTAATACATTAAACCTACATTTTTTATATTCTTTTGATTCTTCTTTAAAAAGCAATTTAAAGGAATATATATGATAGAGATAGTTTGGTGAAACTATGCGATCGCTTCCGTTAAACTTGCGAGGACTAAGCCCCGATCAATGATATGCTCCAATGTTTTGCAAACAACTTCAGAGCCTTTTGGATTGTGGACATTTTTGCGAGGAGTTTTTGATTGCGTTCCGTGAAACTTTCACGTTGCTTTTCTGAACTTTTTATCCATCTTGTTACAATATTGATTTGCTATATTATCCTTTGGTATTATTTGTTAAAAATATGTTTTCAAAGATTATTTTTATTACATAATATTAATGTTACTATACTTCATGTTACGATATGGATGTTACTATGTTGATTGATGTTGATCTTTCGTTTTGAATATTTAGATACTTCATGTTATTTTGTTCTGTCACTTAAAACTAAAATTATTTCAGTTTTTGAGGTTAGGTACCCGTTTATTATTTTAATCATTTCACGCTGCAATTTTTGATATTTACTTAAGGGCTTTAATGCGAGTAATTAAAATTGTAATTCAGGTAACAAATAGTAAATTATGGCGCACGAAAAATTTCTGTTCAACCAGCGTTCATTAACACCGGCAAATGCAATTGAATGCAAATTTGAAACTGTATGCAAATGTCCCGTTCCAATATACTACATCCGATCTCGCTGCTCTTATTTCCACCGGCCTTTTGAAACGTAATTAAGCTCACTTTTATTGAAGCTTTGATTAAAACTTTCCGATGAAGTAGATGCAACTTTTCTTTCTTTAGTCAGTTGATAGATTAACTTTTTATTTCATCACCAACTAGCTAAGCTATACGGATTCACTCGCTTTTCAAACTATCCGAATACATTATCCGTCTGCATCACTCACCAATTGTCTTTGGTTATGGCTTTTGTTATAACCGTGTTAACAACATTACGGCGTACCGTGTTAACCGGCGACGGGGTCGCGAACAGGCGACGCACGCGTTACCGTATGTTTTAAAAATAGCATGGTATATGCAGCCCATGGACATCAAGGTCCAACTTTAAACAAGAATAAAGTCCTGCCTGACGTTGTGTATAGATGCGTTGTTACTCCTGAGATGATCGTGTTACTTTTAAGTGAAACACTAGAACTTTAGAGCGGATTATGAGAGCTGCGGTACCTCTCCGGTCGCTATCGGTGTACTTCTACCACGCTGCAAATTGCAATATTCTTCATACATTGCATAATATGCCTTCGTTGTGAATCACCGGTCTATTTACATAGTAATTATGCATATTGAAATTATATTATGCATATGCAAGCTCCATAAGGACGTGCATACGTAATGCGTCACTTAATATGGAACTTGGATCGTTAGGACGTTTTATTAGGGTTCCATGTGAAAGGAATATTTGTCAGACTGTCTAGACGAACCATTCTGTCTCCATCAGAATATTTTTCTTTAGGTATGGTTTTTAAATAATATCATTGAGGAATTTCATTATTTTACTATGTAACGGGTACCGATTAACGATTTTTAATTGCTGCTAGTTTAAATCAGTTGTATGGATCGTGGTCACGGCTGCGGTGGTTTAGTGAAACTGTTGATAGGTGTCAGTGCTACTTGAATTTATTTACCTTAAGACTAGGTCGTTTTTTTTGCATTCCGTATCAGGAGACACAGCACTAAATCTTTAGGCATTGAACTTTACACTTTTTGTGATTAAAATAAATACAAATTTATCTAAAGAGTCAAAAATTTACTTGGTTAAATCTACTCCTAGAACCGCCGATAGCTATACTTCTTTGTATTGTACATATATAACGCGGTACAGGTTGGTATCATCAAATAGAGGTATTCAAAAGGTGTGGTGGTTGTGGTGATTTCAACATTTGGACATCGATATAGTCTAGTTATGGGATATATTATATTATCATGCTATATTGGAACTGAGCAATGACCAAACTAATAATAGCGCTATAGTTTAGATAACCTACTTAAAAAAATGATTTATCGCTATACAATTAATAGCAAGTCTAAGTTTCTATTTCACGGGCATAACCGCAGGTCACCGCTTGTGATATATAGTCTAAACACGATCCACGTTCACTTAGATCTGAGGCTAAGTGTTTGAACAGCCGTCTGAAGTGGAGATGGATTAAGTTAAGCCGGACACGAGTGGCGGGCAGACTGCGGCTTGCAAGCAACACTTTAAGCTCTTCTGGACATTGCTGTGGACAACCATTACTGTTGCAACGGGTTCCCCATAGTTACAGTATCACTGTGAATTGAAATGTAGACGATAGTTTACACAAGTCTTGTGTGCATTTCAAATAACCGAATTGAGAACTCCTTCTTTTTACAACATTTTGAAATCGCTATTTTTTTAATATTACCGATATCATAAGAACTGAACTGAACTGAAAGTAAGAACTATTTTTTTGGGATGCTATTTGAATAGATCATTTTGAAGTCGTCATCAGAAGAAGTCATCAAAACTTTACCAAATTTAATGAGACTACACTGGAAACACCCCATTTCGAATTAAACACAAACCTTCAAAATTGGTTTACGGAGAAAGAATAATCTATTAACATACATAAAAAACGTGAATCTTTTATCTTTTTTACACCTAAAGGCCGCTTATTTTCGGACACATGATGAAAAGCATGCCTTTTTCTATTCCCTTGTTCTTGAAGTTCAAAATTATATGTACTTTTTAAAGAAATTTCATGAAAACTGTTTGACTCTTTTTGAATCGTTTAGTTACATTAATTTGAACTAATGTTGTAAATAAGTGACGTTTAAAATATTCAATTTACTAAAAAAACATGCAGCTCATCTGATACTTAGTTGTCACTGCTATATATGGATATCCACAACCGTTTTCCAATAGGACCATAATTTTATCACCAAACGTACATAGATGCGTTGCTACTTCTGAGGACTAAGATGCTCGGGTCATTCGTAAGTGTAGCCAGCAACCGCACTACTCCAACCGAAACATACTTATTACAAGGAGGATTGTAAAAGTAACGTTTTAGGTGTTTTCTGTTAAAACTCCTTTTAAAATAATAAAATTAAAATAAAGTGTTTGTGACGTTAATTCAAAGGTACAAAATTTTAAATTGAAAGCGACGTTTCTACGCGAACTTGCGAAAGAGATTCGAAGTTTACGCTATAAAAGGCATTGAACTCCCGTCCTTTAAAAGCCAATATACATTAACCAGGCCAAAGGGCAATCCTGTTTGAAATATTAACGAGAAAGTGCCGTAAATTTAAACCAAGTACCTAAAACAAGCTTGGGAGTAGCGTGCGTACATAGAAGACATTCACAACCTTTTAGCTGATACCTATCTCCTTTACCGACTGTGTTGCTCCTTTGAAGGGCAATGATGCGTTCATTCACCGTCTCGGCTTGTAATGGACGTGTAAAAGTTTAATGTGTAGGTGTACGGAACCGTCCCTTAGCTGCGTTGCGGGCACTCAGACCTCCGCGTGGATCCTCAGACTAATCTCTGCGACAATTACCGTTACGTAATTTACGACAAGAGTGTACTTTAGTGGATTTACCTTTGTTTATAAGCTGTGTAAAATGGTAGGGAAGAAATCATTGTTTCCTGTGTTTGAAGTTAATGTGTTCTTTCGAATTCTTTGAGAGAAAATTAGGGAGCATAATTACTTTCTACAAAAGAAAGAATCGAGTATATTAGTCGAAAGGAAGAAGTTACTGACTTGTTATTAAGGCTTTAAGTCTTAGAGAAAAACCCTTTCAGATAAAAATAAAACCAAAAACTTTTTAAAAACAAATTATTTAACATAAAGAAAACCACTGAATATAATTTTATTTAAGTATATTTAAACTAACGTGATTTTTTGGTTTCTTTATATGTATTTTTATTACATCTTATCCACTATCCAACAAGGCAAGTTACATTTGTGTGCCACAGGGTTCTGGATTTGATTTCGAATCAGGCAGTCATCTAACGTATGGACTTTCTGTTCTGGGTCTAGTTGTTTCTGTATTCATGTTTGTATGTATATCACCATACCACCCATGATACTGCGTGATGATACAGAGGATCCTAGAGGACGGTATGTATGTATTTATGTATGTATGAGTCTAGAAGTGTTGTTTATTAACTACTTTCTCTTACAAATTACAGTCTTTAATCTTTACCTCAAAGCTTTACCAAATTGAGGTTTAAATAGGTTCTTATAGTTTAAACAGTTTGCTAAGCAATTTTATGTTAATTATGTAATTACAGAAAAGATCTTTATTCGCATGTTCTGTTGCTCGTCACCCGTGTCTTTAATAAATTTATCTTGTCAAGGGGAATATTAAGCAAGTTTAGAAACAAATTACGAGTAAAGTTACCTCGCACCTTCGAAGTTCGCGCGTAATTACCGCGGCATTTGGCGTAATGTCTCCCGCGAGCTCACACCGTTTTACTGCAGAACAGCGTATCAAGGTTCCGTTGGCGTAAACGAGCTCAGATAACCGCTTTATTACTTGACGGGTTGCCAGAACTTCGAAATACCCAAGAATCAATATCATAACTCCTTTGCAACCGATATGCTACGCTGTTTCGTCTGTCGCATTCCCGCTGATGCGGTTTTTGACGCTGATTGCGGAAAAATATCTGAGGTATATTCTCGTTACCGTTATCTTGTTATTCTTTTTCTATAATAATATTTCTTTTAAATATCGCCATTATTTTTGAGTTATTGGATTCAAATTGTATAAGAATTACATTTATAGAAGGCTCCAAGTCGTTCCTTAAATGTAGCATTTTACGAAAGAGGAAACTAAGCTTGGCACAAACCTCCAAAAATAAGATATTATGACACCTGTTAATATGTTCGTGATATAGCAAATTATCTACTTTTTATTTAATGTTTTTCTCGTTAAAACATTTCACTTTATTAAACGCCACTTTATCGTCGCTCCTGAATTCCGTAAAAGCTTCAGTGAATTCTACTAGTTTTGTAAAATACGGCTCAAATACTTTCCGACGGCTCCACGGTTTTATCTTACAAATCTGCAGCTGCCGTTTTGCTACAATGTCTGTTGCTTTATGTATTGCTTGCTACCACTTTATGTATAGTCGTTTATATTGCGGGCGGGCAAGCGATTTATTATCCCGGAAAGTCTGAAGGGACAAGATAAGAAAATTTCGGGCTTTTCTTACGCCATTAAAATGAATTTATTGTGACAGTTAGTTTGATTCTGTGTGACATAAAATCAGAGATTAGATATTCTCCTTGATAATCTTGATGACGATGGTTGGTAACAATAAAAATTACGGAAGGTATAAAAAATAGTTACTTAAACAAAAAGGTATCCAGCCGTAGGTGAGATTAGCCATC
>DWON01011143.1:0-10358 GCA_018251015.1 Phocides pigmalion okeechobee
TAAGTAGATTACCTACTACTCCTTCAATAGTTTACTTACACGTCATAGTGAAAAAGCATATACTATAATGTTATAAAATTCTTACTTTCTTGTTAGAAAACGTTTGATGAAGAAGGTATGTACTTTTATTATGTCCTCTGAAAATAAAGATTACAGACTCCTATATAGATCGAAGGCCGCGATGTATAAAATCCCAATTTGCTACCACAGACAGGTATCAACAGTTTGACAGCATACGTCAGCGGTGAATGTTTCACCCATTTATCTTTAAATATAAATGATTTACACGAAATAGTGCATAGTAGTAGAATGATATCACGTACCACAGTCGAAATATATTTGACATGTAAAAGGAAATACCCATATTGAATTTAATAATGCATGTATATATATGTTTATACGTTAAAGACATTTGACATTAGGAAGTACGTAACATCGTCTATTAATTCATAAGTGCTACCACTTTTTGAAGATGGGAGAACTATAATTCGACCGGGGAGGTTCCACCGCCGTCCTCATAAGTCGCCGTAACGCATTACTTGTGTTTGGGTTGGAGAGTTGCGGTTACCGGCTACACTTTGAAGCGAAGCGACCATCTTAGTCCTCAGGAGTAGCAACGTAGTTACGTTCGAGCACAGATAGGATTCCGGTCGTGTTTGTGGTTGTACGTGGATGTTTATGGGCTGCGACTACTAACTTCAGGTGGTTTGCATGCTCGTTTACTACTCTTCTCACAGAAAAAAAAAGAAATTTATATCTAACGCTGAATAAAGTTCAATCTCAAATATGATTTAAGTAATAGACCTTAGCCTTCTAGTAATATTTGGAGCTTAAACTATATAAAAACCCTCAAAGTACTATAATTCAATAAAAAGTGTTTGAGATTAAAGAAATGTAAATAATATTTCCAACAACACTCTTTCGTAATAACGATATTTCCTTAAATGCTTCGGGACTTTTTCAAGTGATATAATATTTCACACCTCAAGCTATTAATAAAATATTGTTTTTATAAAAGATTGTCCGTAAAAACACTTTTACGTTCATTTCATTTTGTACTTCTTAGCTTTATAATTTAAATACGTGTTCTGTTTTTTATTAAATTTTTCTTTGGGCCATTTTTATAAATAGTATTTCTCATTCTAATGTCTTTTTTATACGAGGAGAGTAGCAAACGAGCTTGTAGACCACCTGATGCTAAGTAGTCGCAGCCCATAGACATCCACGTACAAACACAAACACGACCGAAATCCTATCTGAGCTCGAACATAGATGCGTTGCTACTCCTGAGGACTAAGATGGTCACCTCGGTTCAAAATGTAGCCGACAACCGCATCTCTCCAACCAAAACACATGTAATGCTTTACAGTGCATTTTGAGGGCGGCGGAGGTACCTCCCCAGTTGAACTATAGTTCTCCCACCATCAAATTGAGCTTTTATCAAAACATTTTTCTTTTAGAACTTGGAATAAACAAATGAATGTGTGGCCCATCTGATGTTAAGTGGTGACTGCGGCTCATGGACATGTACATATAATTTCAAAAAGGATTGAAGTACTATCTGAAGTCGTGCGTAGATGCGTCGCTAATCTCGAGGACTAAGATGGTTGTCTCGCTTTAAGTGTACGCGGCATCCGCACCTCTCCAAGTGTTCTTTTACGGTGGATTATAAAGGCGACCATAGTACCTTCCCGGTCAAAATATCGTTTACTTCATGTTAAATACAAAGCAAAAAAATAAGTCAGGCGTATATACTCTTTCTTTTAGAAGTCTGTTAAAAAATAGAGAAAATGCGAGACTACCAGGGGATGGTTATCCCTTTATCTAATTAACCGTAGCTCAGTACAAGCGCGTGTGCTGCCTTTGACTAAAAGGATAAAACTAATACTTTATAAAGGCTAAAAATAAACGAAATATACCTGAGGATGTTCTAAAAATGTTTATTTAAGCTCTATGTGCTACATTTCCTGCAATATGATACTAATTTTATTAAAGTTTGCCAGGCAACCTCTCACTTTAAATACTCAGTTACTCATTGCATTAAAAGCAAACGTGAAAAGTAAGTACTGTTTCCTTTGCCCACAATTAATCTGCTTTGCGTTCTGAAATATGCAGTCCAGAACTGAATAATAATGAATGCCAATGTTCCGACAAACACCTTTGATATTCTAATTTTGAAAAGGTTAAATCTACCCGAGGAAGGTAAACAAGGAGTTAATAAATAAGTATTTATTTTTTAATTTCCTTAAAACATTGTTTTCATCTTATCGTTAAGTATATATAAAGTATAAAAAGAAACTTTATAACAAAATCATAATTTATAAGAGTAACGATAAATTAATTGATGTTTTATATGCTTTTATAGGCAACTTTCGTTATTACTTTGCATTAGAAGCCACATGGTTAAAAAAGCTTAGTTAAGCTTTCAAATCGTATTCCTACCCCAAGAGTTACATTTATACGTATCTGTATGTATTGTGCCGTCGATCTGTACAGCGTGGTTAAATAGGGTTACCAGTTTAGGTAATCCACTCGATGCGGGGTAATCGCGGTTTTGATTTTCGGCATATAATGATGTAAATAGGTGAAAAATTTTAGTTTGTGTTTTATTACAATCATCATTATTAGCTTATTTACAACTAAATAAAGATTAAGTACGAATCATAAGTCCTACTTATCATTTTCATTTACTGGGGCTAGTGAGACCACATAGTTTCTACATATTTACATAAACTGACAATATGATTTTTCTTCCAGGGAAATTTCTAACCATTTCATTATAATAAATGATTGTAAAAGATTGAATAAGTTTTGTTATCTTTGAATTAAATAAAATTTTAGCCATTAAATATTCGTATTATTTTGTACTCATAAACTTAGACGCCTGGGATCGTAGATTATATCATTAGGAAACAAAATATTACTTTTACGGCGCTATATTGAATCGAAGCGATCGGAGAGAAGGAATGTAAAGAAGTATCCTGAATGTTGCGTGCCGTTTATAATGCGCCGGACGACACAAAAAGTAATTTTACATGCTAGTCATTCACTACTTTTCATTTGAGTTTAAGAAAAAAATGAAATGCATATGAAAATATTTACTTACATGAAATCTTTTTAATTTAACTTCAATAAAGAAATACATTTATTTATACATGAATATTTTGTGGGATTAAGAAAAATATTAGCATTAAAATATAATCTTTAAATGAGATGGAGATTGCCATCGACACGTGGAGTTCGCGTCTTTTTTATACAGCCAGTGGGAACCATAATATTATTATGAGCAGTAATGTTATATACGTATCAGTAAAGAAAGTAAATATATTATCATCTTTTAAAAGTAGATAACAAACCATCCATACGACTGAGTATCCGCTCATGTATATATGAACGTATTGTGAAGGATGAAGAAAGAAAAAAATCATTGAATAAGGTTTCTATCAATATTTAAGTTCAAAACTGAAATTCGGGTAATCAATGTTATTTCTGCCCTGTAAGAAAGTCTATTAGAGAAAAATACAACTTAACATGTTGTTATCAGTGAACAATGTTAGTTTTTCGAATACTTGGGATGAATAATAAATATCCATGCCTATATAATTTAATGAATTTGATGGTGTTATAAGAAGAAATAGATTATTAAGTTTAAGTAATACGCTCCATTGCATCTGTAAATTTTATTTGTTAAGTTAATGTTAATTACGGTAAAAATCCTTATACGACATTTTTTAAATAAAATTAATATCTAATAATTACATGCACATAAAAATTATATTCCTAATGCTAAATTTCTCGCATTAGGGTGTATTGATGTCGCGCGGCGAGCAACACAGAAAAGGAAAACATCTATTGGTCGGTTGGTAGACGGGCGCTCCGCACTGTTGGCGTCAGAAACCTTGCCGTCGCCGCGCAGTTCTTCGTTAGGCTCCGAAGGGGAAAGTTGTCTCTTGTAAATACACCTTTACTTAAAGTGTCAAAGTAAATTTTAACCTCCTGTGTTAGCTTCATCCCTCTCAATGATTTTCAAAAAAAATATTCGTATTATTTTTCATTCTACTTATCCCATTGAAAAGCCGATTCCAGTCAATATACGAAATGAGCAATGTTTGTAAATAGTGAATTAGGAAATAGATTAGAGATTTAATCAAGGAATATATTAGAGTTTATATGGTAGTTAGAAGACTTAGGTGAGTACTTTTAATTTTACATCAATTTTATTATGCTTAATTTTTTTTTATGCAAAATTTTTGGTAGTTATTTAAATTTTGTGTTAAACGATTATTTTAAAATAGAGAAAATGTGGGAAAATTCTTATAATACGCGTGGAAGGTTGAAATTTTTTGGTACAACTTTTGGCACAGTAATTCCTAATGTATCACTGCGGTCTTTGCCAAACACTGCAGAAGTAAAATATTTGGCGGCTGTTTCTGTCGCGTGTTTTCTTTAAAGTATATTTCACGTGAATTTCAATTGAAATAAGTTTCTTATCTTCAAAGTTTACTTCTCGTTACCTCAGCCAATCAACTTTGGACCATTAGAAATTAATATAATCTTTCCTAATCAAAACATAGAAACTTTTTAGATTTGTTGTTTTTTTGAAGTAGGTTTACAAATATAAAATACGTTAGAAAATAAAATACTTTTGACTTTTAAATTCCAAAATGAATGGTCATAGCCTAATTTGGCCCACGCAAGGTAAGTACCAACTTTTAATTTTTATTTTTTTGTGTTTTAATTCTTTTGTGTATTTTAGTTGCTTTATCTTTTAGTTTTGTTAACGCTTTTTATTATTAGTTAAGAAACTTTTTTAGAAATTTCGTGTCCGCAACGTTGCATTGTTCGTGCCATATTTTAATACGTTCAGAAATAATTTTAAATTTAATACGAAATGAAAATAACTATAACTGAATAGTAACTGGTGTTCAATTTAAATTTCGGGATTGATAAAGTGATTGTATATTTGGTTTACGATATAATTATAAAAACTTTCAGAAGTGGGATACAAATAAAACTTAATTATCAGAACTGTCGATCAGACTTTATTTATACAATAATGCAGATAAATGTAAAATTATATAAAATTCTTTATCTCTTAACCTTTTCGAGTCATCTGTCAATTGTAACGAATGAACTGATAAATATAACAGAACGGAAGCGTCGTGTACAATTGAACGAGAAAAATATATTATAGTAGGTGAATAACGTACAAAAAATTCGTAAAATAAAGAGCTAGAACATGAGTGTGCAATCCACCTGAGTGTCTGTGTTTGATGCAGCCCTTAGATATTCACATTCAACATCAAGCAAGACTGAAGTCATTGCATCGCTAGTCATGAGGACTAAGAGGGTCAGTTTGCGTTTTAAGCGAAGAATTACTTGACGGCGGATTATGATGATGCGGTATCTTTTTAACAAATTCTTGAATAAAAAAAATGAAATGCAAATAAACTATTAAAATTATTCATTAACGGGTTTTACATGCCGTGGGTGAGAAACTGTGGCTTTCTCAGGTTCGATTAAGCCCTTTAGCTGTGAAATTAATTTACACGGGTGATAATAAAGTTCGCATACAAATTCTTCATTAAGTTTTATTTCACTTGATGAATTATGATAACTTTATGCTGAATACAACAAAAACTTATTTAAAGCTTTAAAATAAAGCAGATTGGAACCACAATTTGACAGTAATTAATTTAGTTATGTGTTAAAATACGTGAATACGAAGTTATTTGACCGATCTCCAAATGTATTTTTAGTCAAATTTATTACTCGCCACGAAGATTTCTGATCTATTCTCAATGAATCCTGTAAGTGATTGGTTAGTACTTTACTCTCGATTAAATTAAATTCGAGTTCTACCGAGGCAGCAAGAAAAAAGAATTGAAGCCAGAAGTTTGGAGGCATCGAGCAACTTCGGAATCGCTTGGCAGTGAAGAAAAATATTTAATGAATTTTTATAGTGTATTATTTTGATATATATTTCATTTAATTCAAGTTTTATCGAGGTACCAAGAAGAAAGAATTAGCCACATGTTTGACTATCAAGCTACTTTGGCTACTACTATAAATAAAGAATTTTTAGAACTTGTTAATTCGTATTTTTTATTCTATAATAATTTTAAAATATCCTTAAATCATAAAGTTTAATTAAGAGAGTAAGAAAAAATAATTCAAATCAGAAATGGAGCTCATCCGAGAACTTCGGAATTGCTTGGAAGCAAACAAATAAAGATTTTTGCTATTTTCAATTACTCTTAATTCAATTCAATCTGTACTCAAGTAGCATGAAAAAAAAGTAAATCCAGACGTTGAGGCCATAGCGTTCTATTGAATCGCTTGGAATTGGATGGAAAATACTTAAATATATTTTTTTATTTCTAGGTATGCTTAATGATTTTAAATTACGAACATTTTTGCTTGAAAAGTGTAAATTTAACACTTTTATAATACGTCAATCTTAGTACATTTCAATCTTACAGTCTACCTTATTGTGTCATTGGATCACAATAATGTAACGATCTTTAATTTTTATTATGTGACTAGCGACCCGCCCCTCCTCTGCACGGACGCATTTATGACATGAAATTAAAAATCATTTAAATTCTCAGCTTTTCTCTTTAGTAATATGCCTTTATAATATATACATACCTTCCTCTTGAGTCGCTTTGTATTGAAAACCGCATTAAAATTCTTTTCGTGGCTTGAAAGATTTAAGCTTAGGTACAGAAAGCGAAAAACGCCTTTAATAGTATAAATATTAATAAGTAAAATTTACCATTTCTATTCATCATCTTCAACCCTGTATCGTCCCACTACTGGGGACTGATCTTCTCTTAGGATGGTAATGTCTAGAACGGTGTGCCACACTAGTCAAGTATCGATTGAAATAGTTAACATACCTTTGAGAACTTTAGGGAAAACTTCCAAGTAAGTAGGTTTCTTTAAAATATTTCCGCTCACCGATTAAGCAAACGATAATTAATAAAATACAAACAATTTCCAAAAATCGGTGTTGCTTACCCGGAACTTAAGCCACGGAGTCCCCGTGTGAAAGGCTAGAATATTCTATGATAATATGGTAAAATATCCTTTCAGACTTTTGCGTAGGAGCGCATACATTTTATGGTTTATTTGTACGCTCCTTATTATATTATTATACTTTGAAGACATGATTTATTTACAGTTCAACTCCATTTAATTTGGTTTTGGGGGAATAATGCTTTTGTTGAACTTTTTTGTTTTTACCTCACTGCCAACTAAAGTTAAAAGTAGTAAAAAGCAACAGTGCTTTTTAAGTGACTCGCTGTCTCTTTTTTATTTGTTGTAATTTAATTTGTCTTGTTAATAATATTACTAAGAAGGGGGTACTTTTATGCAAAGTATAACAAAAGAGCACGCAAGCCATCACATGTTAACGAGTCGCTACAGTACCATCAACATCCACATACAAAAAAAACATAATTAAAATCCAGCTTAAGCTCGTACGTAGATGTAGCTACTTCCAAGGGATAATACCGTCTGTCTGCGGCGACCGCACCTCTCCAACCGAAACAAGAGTTCACAGAGGATTATAAGCTCGGCGGAGCGGCAAAGTATGCTCCAATACTGTTTTATTTTATAAGCGTTCGAAAATTAATAACACGGGCATACGTATTTTATTACTGTATTTATACGAGTTGTTTCCTTACCTTCGTGGGTCATAGGAAATAACAATGTTTCAAATATTATTCGGGCCTCCATTGATAACGTATATATAATGTTTTTAGAGCTACAAAAGTTATTGCAAGAGATATTTTATTGTCTCATTTCGCTTAAGATAAATTTATGCCTTACAAGACCAAAGGTTGAGTTTTCTCAACTCCTTTCTTGAATGATTGAAATATATTGCGTAAACTACGACCCGTTTGATGTAGCGGTCACCATACCGGTGTGATACGTCTAGGGTTGCCAGTTCGACTCCCGCTAAGGTTGACATGTTAAATGATCAGTTTAGGTTTTTGTAATGGGTCTAAGTCAGAGGTCGCCTACCTTTACCAGGGAACCCTAGAGATAAAAGCGTTATTATTGTTATTTTAAACACACACAATTTTATCACAATGACCTAATACTTTAAATGCGGTTTTATTTATTTTTTAAGGAATTTCTGTTCGAATATGAATATTTTACTTTAGCTTATAATACGTTCTCAAAAGAATAGATTCTAGGTAAAAAAAATAAACAGTAAACACAAAAGTTATTTATCCTACGGTATAAATAATTTATTATTAAATACGATAATGGACCGTTAAGCTCGTAGCAACAGAAAGTTGCGAATACAAGATGCAAAGAACGCATTACACTTGATAATATTTTTTAAACAATAACCGAATGAATGAGGACCACTTGAAGTTGTAGGACGCAATTAAGAGATTAAATCCAGGCGATGTACATCAATGTCAAATCATCATGTCTTGCTATGTTGGTACTTGCAAGATGTTACAAGGTAGTAAAAAACGAACCAGTAACCGGTAGTAGCTAGGTAGTGAGTAGGAATGTTTTTTTACAAATATAAGATAGAATGCTACGAACTTGGTACCTAATATATTTTGAGTCTTTGACTGGGGAGCCCATTTATTAGATCGGGTCAGCGTTGCGGAAGGCGGACTAAACTGGAGCTAATTTCTCTACATTGAAGATGCGCCTACAATTCACTGACATACTGTATATTTTAGCATCTGTGTATCATCTACGAGTTCACAGCCGTAATTTCCGCTCCACTCTTATAGCGCTGCCGTAAATAAAGCACTTTTGTTCGCTCATAATCCACACAGTTTTGTGTACGCCACAGGAAAAGTGTTTTGCAATATCTAAGTGTAGCGAGGATCATTTAAAGTAGCAGAATGTGATAAATAAATTAAATCCTGGTGATTTTCATCAGTGTCTTCATAATAATCTGGTACTTTGTGAGGTAGTAAAAACGAACCAGTAATCAGTACTAGTCGGAATATTTTTATTATGAAGATAAGATAGAATGCAATAAAGTTGGTAATATATTTTATACAATAATTCAGTGTAGCGACGATCATTTAAAGTTCAGAGATAATTCTTTATTCTGTGAATGGGATCCATTCGAAATTTGCATAATCATTTGCATGACAAATGGGCGAATAATTCTATGCCACGCCAACCGATTTTGGTGGTTGTTTTTGTATAGGTAAAAATTGGGGAGGCAACGTTCTATAAATTGATCAAGATTTAATGATGAGATCAATGTCAAAGTAACAAAACTCTTTAATTCTTGTAGACACAGACTTCCGCAACAGAACAGCGTGATAGAGTGCACTTCAAAGCTATTCCAATGATTGCTCAGTAAAGCGGCAAGCCTCGCGGCTTGTATAGATTGTTACCGGTCTACGAGTATAGTTATGTATGTTTGGGGCATGTATAAATGACCGGAAGTGTCAATCATTGTCAATTGTTTAAAATAATGATAAAAATAGTTAATAATTGTTTAAAATTTTTCATTAATAGGGTAATGTTCCTCTTATATAAAAACCTACAAAAGACAGGTGCAAATGAACCAGTTGAGAACAGATGCTCTTAGGTGAGTGAGGTGTGAAACCGCACAATGCATTCACGGCGCCTTAAGCACGTACATTGCGCACTTTGACAACGTAGCTAACATGCACTCGGAACTGGCAACTGCGACAACCAGAGTTATTAGAGCTATATATGTAGATCTTAATATCAAATCAGACTAAAGTATAAAAAGCTAAGATTAATATTAACTCATTAATGTTCCGTGGCGCGGAAATGAGTATTAAATGCTTTGTTATATAGGTACATAATCAAACGAATGCTCTTCAACTGGTCTTTTTTCAAAATAAGACGGATTAAATTATAATCGACCATTCTGACCAAGTGTATGTTGGTAGACTTCACACACCTTTGAAAAATTCACGTAAATCTTTCATGCATGAATGCAGGTATCCTCATGATGTTGTTTTCCTTGATGATTATAGCAAATGACAATAAATTTATACTACGCACAAGACTGCAAAAAATTAATGTGTTCCTAAGATTAAGTATGAAACGGTCAAAAATTTCTAATCCTTATATCAACGGCATATTACTTCTTATTATTTCTGCGAACAATCTGAGTACTATCTAAGTAATTGAACTGAACTGATATAATATGTTACCAACAAGAATAATTTACAAAAGGGTCAAGAAGTTTTTTTTTTTTTTTATTGCGAAAGAGTAAGAAACGGGCATGCAGGCTACCTGATGTTAAGTGGCCACTGCATCCCATGGACAACCACGTCCAATCTCAAATAGAACAGAAGTTCTATTTAAGGATGGACGCGGATGCGTTC